>SJYQ01000908.1:122270-185008 GCA_006410935.1 Redunca redunca
CAACACCACAGTTCAAAAGCATCAATTCTTCGGCACTCAGCCTCTTCACAGTCCAACTCTCACATCCATACATGACCATAGGAAAAACCATAGCCTTGACTAGACAGACTTTAGTCAGCAAAGTAGTGTCTCTGCTTTTGAATATGCTGTCTAGGTTGGTCATCACTTTCCTTCCAAGGAGTAAACGTCTTTTAATTTCATGGCTGCAATCACCGTCTGCAGTCATTTTGGAGCCCCAAAAAATAAAGTCAGCCACTGTTTCCACTGTTTCCCCATCTATTTCCCATGGAGTGATAGGACCGGATGCCATGATCTTCGTTTTCTGAATGTTGAGCTTTAAGCCAACTTTTTCACTCTCCACTTTCACTTTCATCAAGAAGCTTTTTATTTCCTCTTCACTTTCTGCCATAAGGATGGTGTCATCTGCATAGCTGAGGTTATTGATATTTCTCCTGGCAATCTTGATTCCAGCTTGTGTTTCTTCCAGTCCAGCATTTCTCATGATGTACTCTGCATAGAAGTTAAATAGGGTGACAATATACAGCCTTGACGTACTCCTTTTCCTATTTGGAACCAGTCTGTTGTTCCATGAGATCTGAAAGATAGACTAAAGAGTTTGGAACTTATTCTGTGCCTCATGAGCAACTGACGATATTTTTTGAGCAGGAGTGGTGGCAGAGGTCATATGGGGATTCAGAGTCCCTTCCTATTTAACCCCAAGCCTACTGTCTTTCAGAGCATGCAGATAAGCCCCTTCTTAAGAGAGTTAGAAACTTTAAATATTGCAACTAAGTTTCAGAGTGAAAATAAGGGTCCATGTGGGGCAAGTGGTAAGTTGGTGAAAGTGAAAGTTGCTTAGTTGTGTCTCTTTGAGACCCCATGTACTATACCAGAGAAGGCAATGGCAACCCACTCTAGTACTCTCGCCTGAAAAATCCCATGGACGGAGGAGCCTGGTAGGCTGCAGTCCATGAGGTTGTGAAGAGTTGTACACGACTAAACGACTTCACTTTCATGCATTGTAGAAGGAAATGGCAACCCACTCCAGTGTTCTTGCCTGGAGAATCCCAGGGATGGCGGAGCCTGGTGGGCTGCCATCTATGGGGTTGCACAGAGTCGGACATGACTGAAGCAACTTAGCAACAGCAACAGCAGCAGCAGCAGCGGTACTATACAGAATTCTGTATACAGTACTATATAGAATTCTCCAGGCCAGAATACTGGAGTGGGTAGCCTTTCACTTCTCCAGGGAATCTTTTCAACCCAGGGATCAAACCCAGGTCTCCCGCATTGCGGGTGGATTCTTTACCAGCTGAGCCACAAGGGAAGCCCAAGAATACTGGAGTGGGTAGCCTATCCCTTCTCTAGCAGATCTTCCAAACCCAGGAATTGAACTAGGGTCTCCTGCATTGCAGGTTGATTCTTTACCAACTGAGCTATCTGGGAAGCCCTGGTAAGTTGGTAAGTCTAGCCTCCAAAGGGCTGGAACAACAAATTGATGTATATAAGCATGACCATGGAGAGGGAGAGAAAGGAAGAGCAAAAACCCAAGAGAAACACAATTGGCTAAGAGGGTAGAGAAGTTTTATAGGCAAAGGGGGATTGTAGCAGGGTGAACAGGGAGGTTAATAATGTTAACATTGGTTGAAGGTGAAGGTGGGAGGGCAAATAGTTGAGGACACATAGTATCAGCATCAGGAAGTTACCAGTAAAACAATGTTTTGTGGTCCTGGGAATCTAATTGGCTAGGAGGGGAGACAGTTTCTCATTCGTTCAGAAGATCAAAGCCTTGATTTTATGATCACTTCTAAACTTTGTATTATTTCTCTAACATTTCTTATTTTTCAGTATCCTTCAGGAACCTCTTTTTGTACATTCATTGCTCTAATGGGATGTTGTTACAGTTATGACACTGCCACTCCCCTGCCCCTAAGTCTCTGTCCCCACTTTCTGAAGGCTAATTTTTTGAAAATTTGCCCAAGCAGCTCCAGAGAGATTCTCTGATTATGCTTACATCCTATGTTTTCTGCCTGATCTCTGTAGGTTAATTTCATTGTGAGGCGGCATGCAATTAATGAGACTTACTATGTTAATGAGCATAGAAGTTATTATTTAATAATTATGTTAGTGATGAAAACAGTTATAGGTTAATTGTTACAATTACTGTTAAAATGACAAGCTGAGGGATGAATTTATATCTATAGTTCAGTTGAAAAGAAATTTAAACATAGAATTGTGAGCAAGTGACTGGTTTGTAGGAGACAAAGAATGTGTTTATACATGTAAAAGTTAACAGCTATCAACCTCACCAGTAAATGTGGAACAAGAAAGATTTTGACATAAAGAGACTTTGCACAGAGCAATCTTAGGTTTTGTTTTTTTTTTTTTTTTAAGAAAAGTAAAACTGAGAGAAAACTACTCCAGTTTGGAAGGCCCTCAATAGATAAAACATTGGGACCTTATGTAGATTCTAATGTCAAGGTCAAAAAAGTATCAACAGAAGAAAAGCCATAACCAGATCAGAAGACTTGCCTTCTTGGTCACTAAATAGCCATTGACTTTCGACAGTTCATTTTACCCTCTTTGTATCTCAATTTCCTCATCTGTCAAAAAAAAAGGCGTTAAAATTCTATGTAGATGAATATTTATGGAGGCATTGACTTCCACACACCAAAGCAACGAAGGCTGTTCCCTGGAGTGGGCCTAAATATAGATGAAGTGTGTGTGTGTTGTGTGTGTGTGTGTGTGTGTGTGCGCGCGTGTGCGTGTGTGGTGTGTATGCATGCTTGCTCACAGACACATGCAGACATGAGACCAGGCAAAATTCTATAATTAGTCTTTGCAACGAGAAACCTTTGTCTGTAAAGGAATAGTCTTAAAAATCTCCTTAAGACATTTGCTTGTGTGTTGCAAAACCTATTTGTTGTTACCAGCTATGCAGGTTATGAGGGCATGTCTGAGTTCTGGGAGGGAGTGTCATGATCAGTAAACCATGTCTGCCCTGGTGATGCCTTTACAGTAACTTCTGGTTTTTTACATTTTCTTTATTAATATTATTTTAAAATTTAGTCTAAAAATTTTTTTGGACACATATCCATTATTCTCCTTGTTTTGCTTGGACTCATAGACTGTTGATTTGAGAGGGACCCTAGAACTCACCTAATTTAACTGTGTCATTTATAGGTGACAAAACTGAGGACCAGAGAGAGGAGCATATTTGTCTGAACTTATAGAAAATCCCACGGACAGCAGAGCCTTGGTGGGCTGCAGTCCATGGGATCACAAAGAGTCAGACACAACTGATGTGACTTAGCATGCAGCATGCACAGGGTGAGTTGTAGCAGATTTGGAACTAGAACTCCAGTCTTTGCTGCTGCTGCTAAGTTCCTTTGGTCGTGTCTGACTCTGTGCTACCTGATAGATGGCAGCCCATCAGGCTCCCCTGTCCCTGGGATACTTCAGGCAAGAATACTGGAGTGGGTTGCCATTTCCTTCTCCAGTGCATGAAAGTGAAAAGTGAAAGTGAAGTCGCTTCGTCGTGTCCGACTCCTAGCGACCTCATGGACTGCAGCCTACCAGCCTCCTCCGCCCGTGGAATTTTCCAGGCAAGAGTACTGGAGTGGGTTGGCATTGCCTTCTCCCCAGTCTTTGACTCCTTGTTAAATGTTTTGTATATTCTAAGCTTGCCAGGACTCGTTATAAGATATGTCATGATCGTATATCATTTTATATTGGTAAAGCATTTTATAATTTTTAAAACAAATATATCATTTCAGTGCTTCCTTATAACATCCAATAAGGAAGATTCAGGCAGCTTTGTCTATATTTTAGCTACATGAGAAACCCTGAAATTCCCTTGTTCAGGTCACATGATAACTAAGAGTTAGCAGGGCTACTAGAAACCAGTCTTTCCAGTTCTTTCTGGCTTATTGCTCTTGCATTGCTCCATGCTATAGAAAAATAAGGGATGAAATGATTAGGATTTATTTAAAAAATTCTAAAGCTGATTTAAATTTACCTTGTAAATAAAATTTCAAAATATCAATTCATCATATTCATATCAATTCATCTAAGAATTTCCCTTTGGCATATTTTGCCCTGACCCTATGCAATCTCTGCAGTAGCAGAAAGAAACAGACCAGCACTTGGGCTGTGAATAGCACCTCTCTATAAGAACTGTTTTGTGCACTGTTCATGGTTCAGGAATCTCAGCCATGTGATACTGTCAGTGCTACTAATGAAACCCTAAGGCTTGCCTTCCCAGATGGCTCAGTGGTAAAGAATCTGCCTGCCAATGCAGGAGACACAGGAGAGGTGTATTTGATTCCTGGTTGGGAAGATTCCCTGGAGGAGAAAATGGCAACCCGCTCTACTCTAGTATTCTTGCCTGGAGAAGCCCATCGACAGAGGAGTCTGGCAGGCTCATGGGGTCACAAAGAGTCAGATGCAATCGAGAAACTAAGCATGCAAGGCCTGTAGAGGTATTAAAAGAAGCGTGCAAATAAACGTAAGAATTTGGAAGACTAAGAATGGGGAACGTGACCTTGGACACGGAGGTTGAAGAAGAGGACTCCAAGGTGGGGATGGGTGTAGTACCACAGTCAGTGCTGTAAGGGCTTAGGAGCGTGGGGGCGGGTGGGGACTGGTATCAGAGGCTCAGAATTTGAATTTAAAATTGCTCCTTTCCCCAGGTCTTTGGGCTTCCCTGGTGGCTCAATGGTAAAGAATCCACCTGCAAGGCAGGAGATGTGGCTTCGATTCCCAGGTCAGGGAGATCCCTTGGAGAAGGAAATGGCAACCCACTCCAGTATTCTTGTCCAGGATATCCCATGGACAGAGAAGTCTGATAGGCTGCAGTCCATGGGGTCATAAAGAGTTGGACATGACTTAGCAACTAAACCACCACTGCCACACCGGGTCTTTAATTGACCTATTTCCAGCTCCATTTGATAGGAGTAGCCAAAATGAACAACACTACATTTAGGTTTCCCCAGGTCCTGGTGGATATGGCCAGAATTAATAAAAAGGGCTAGTAGGTATGAAGATAAGCTTATAATGACAAAACTAACATTTATTCAGTTAATAGTTATTAAAATTAGTTTCCAATAATAACACATATTGAGTGCCAGCCCTGTTCTAAATACTCTGGGGGTAGGTATTGAGATGTTGAATTCTCACAACTCTATGAAATAGTTCCCTTTTACAGATGAGAAAATTGATGTGCAAAGCGGTGACATAGCTTGCTCATGATCACACAGCTAGTAAGTGGCAGTTAGGATTCAAAGCAGAGTCTATGGGACTAATAACCAGCCTACCCAAGTCAATGTTGAGTAAATAGTGATACCAGAAAGGATTGATTGCCGGGGTCCTCTAATGCCATCACTGCTTGCTAGGCAGGCAGTAGTAACTTGAGATGCAAACTGTGTAGAGTCAGCCACTGAGGATGACTGTGTGCAGGCTGGCCATTCCATATTCAGTGTGTCAGCTTTCTGTGCGACTGTGAAAACCACTTAGCTGACAGATGTGCCAACCACCGCCTCACCAGTGAGTGGTTCTCTGCCTGAACTGGAATATGCCAGTGTCAACAGAAGTGTGCAGAAAAGTGTGGTATAGCATTTTCCAGCCCTCCTTCACTGCTAGGTTCTGGAGGTATACAGTATCATGCCCTTTCAAGGGCAGAGGGAGACTCAGTCATGATAGGTGTGAGAATCAGGTCAGGGCTATTGGCAGCTTGCTGTGAGGGAGGAAAAAGGGATTAGGAACAGGAGTAATTCTCTGTCCTCATTGATTTCAGAGGCTGTTTACCTGCAAGTGTTTCTGCAACTTTCTTTCTCCTTTTGAACAGATTCACAGTGGAAGGAAGAGATTTGCTCAATGGTGGCTCTGAGAGAGGCCTGCAGAGCTTAGAGCTGCCAAGGTCAGGAAATGGAACACATGCTTTTTGCCAAGGCAATTTTTTTTTTTTTTCTCATCAGATTAGTGGTCATGCAAGGAAAAGGGCCAGTGATAGGTCCAGAGGCAAGTACAGCAGGGAAGAAATAGCCACAGCCTCCTGTGTGTTAAGAGCTTAGGATCAGAGCAGCTTGAAATTGTCTGTTCAGTTAAAACAGGGACCTGCCTTGAAGTGTTGGCTTCTGAGTGCTGGCTTGAGGAAGGTCAAATAGAATCTATACCATTGCTTTTACTGTAGCTGTTACAAGTCATCAGAGGAATCATGAATTCAGTTAAAGCAGAGCAATAGGATTTAAAATAAGTAGAAATGATCTACTTTTTGGGTGAGGACATGCAAGATTTCCTTTGTTCTCCTAAGATAATTTGCCATTTTGTAGATTACAGGTCTGTGATGATGTTGAGAATTTTTTGAAATTGTCTAGCTTCCTGGCTCTTTTAGGAGATAACCGAGGAGGAAATACTCTTTTATTTATCCTTGTGAAACATTCCCTGTGAGACTCCAGGATCTCCCCCTGCACCCAGTGGATACAAATATCTGCAGATATGCAAATGCTAAGCTACATTATTAAACTATGCACATCCTCCCATATACTTTAAAATCTCTAGATTACTTATAACACTGAATACCATGTAAAAGCTATATAAGTAGCTGTAAATACAATGTAAATACTAGCCAGTAAATTCAAGTCTTTGTTTATTGGAACTTTCTAGAATTTCTTTTTTCCTGATCCAAGGTTGGTTGAATCTCAGGATATGGAACCCATGGATAGAGGGCTGGCTGTACTAGTTTTCCAAATCCAAAGAGAGTAGATGGTGTGAACATTATCTGGCAAATCCAAGGCATTGTTATTAGCTGTCAATATGAAAAATGTTTAATAAGGTTACTTTCCCCTTTGAGTATAGCTAGGCACGCAACGGGAGAGCACGCTGCCCCCAGGGTACTATTTATAAGTAACTTCAGTGAAGGAGGGGCTCCTTGCTGCTAAAACCTATTGGGCTGCTGGGGAGGGGCTTTGCTCTGCAGCTTTCAGGTCAGTGAGGCAGAAGGACATAACACAGCTGGATGGCAGCTCATGGTGGCGCTGGGTCTCCATCCACTCATAGCCCCTGGGTCTTCCTTTGAAGTGTCACCTTTGGGAAGTGCTACTAAGAGCTGTTACAATCACTGTGGTGAGGGTTTGTGCTGTGCATAAAGGGGCTATGTGGCAGCTCCCTGCTTTAAAAGAAATGGAAGCACAACTGACCCTGGACAAGGACCAGTCCTTGCTGATGCTGGGACTCCAGAATGAGATGCAATCCTACTTGAATCAAGTTCTGTGCCCCAGCCTGGAGGTGGCTAGCTCCCTCCACTAGAGGAAGAGCAGGATTCTGCAGGGTAAACTCTTTGTGATAGATCCAATGGAAGGAGCATTCCTCTAGGAGGACTGTGGAACATAGTGTCTTGGAGTTACTACTATTTGGAGAGCGTCTCCGTGGAGAGATTGGCTTTCTGCAACACTGGAGCCTGGAGTCTTGCTCAGGGACAGCTGGGCACCAACATGGCTTTGTCTGCTCTGACAAGGATAAGGCAGAAAGCCTTGGCTGACTGTGCATTTGATTTAAGATCTGGGAGGACTTGAGGCATTCTCCAAATGGAAACTCACAGAACGGTAGAGTCACGGTGACGTGAGCCTGAGCACAAATGGGCAGGAATCTGTGTTCTCCCTCAGCTTTGGCAGAGAAAGAAGCTGGGGCAGAGTCTTTGCACCTGCTCCTGGGCCAAGAAGCCTCCCTGCTGGCTTCTCTGCATCCCTGGTTACACAGCATGGGAAATTGCACGGATGTGGCCTCTATTCACCATTTGTAATAATGCTGCAAATAATCGCTCCATTTTAGCTTAGTTTATTTTAAAGTGTGTGTGTGTGTGTGTGTGTGTGTGTGTGCACATGCACAGTAAGGGGTGAGTAGGCTTGAACTAAACCAAATATGAAAAGTAAAAGTACTAAATTTTCTGCAATTTGAATTTGACCAAGGGGTTACCTAATGGCTAAACTGTAAATAAACCACATTTAAAAGAATCTGATTGAATTAAATTGAGCCAGAACTAAAGTCATACTGTTTTCAACTTTTAATTTTTTTTTGCATAATTTCAGACCTATAGCAAATTGCAAGACTAGTACAAATGCCTTTCATGTAGATTCCCCCAGTATTAACAGTTTACTGTTTTTGTTTTTATCTCTCTCTGCCTCTCTCACTTCTTGTCTAAGATGAAGTTGCAGACATGACACCTCTTTGCTTATAAACTCTTCAGTGTGTGTTTCATAAAAATAAGGAAATTCTTTTACATAGCTAGAGAACAGTTATCAAAATCAGAAAGTTAATATTAACACAGTTCTATAAACCTCACTCAGATCTTGCCTGTTGTCCTAATAATGTATCTTATAGCAGAATAACCCCCCAAATCAAATATTCCTTTAGTTGTCATGTCCCCTTAGCTCTCTTTGTTTTGGAAAGGTATCCTAGTCTTTCTTTAAAGCAATGCATATTTAAAAGTATCTAGAGTAGATTAAAGGAGGGAATCAAAATATTGTGGAGCCTGCCAATTTTCCTTTCATCTTTGTAATGGAATTACAGTCTTAGAATTTTAGTTGGATACATGATCACCTACTTAAAGACTATCTTTCCCAGGAGATCTCTAGTTGTGACCCTGTGACTAAAATAGGAAGCAAGTAGAAGTAATGGGTACAACTTCTAGATCAAGCCCTTAATGGGAATGATTGTGTCTTATTTACATACTGTTGCAAGGGAGAATAACGATATGATAGCAGGACAATTCGCTTGGACCATGAGGCTCATCAACCTGATAATGTGGAGCAGCCATGCCAGCCCTTGTCTGTCTAGATAATTACCCCTCCCCTCTGTTCCTCTAAAAAAATTAAGGACTTGAAACCGTCCCCCCACCCCACCCACCACCACTTTATTTTGTATGAGTCATTCTTATTTTGGGTCTTTTACAAACTATTAACTATATACCAATGAGGTGAACTTGTATTGCAATTTTTTATTGGTAATTTTATCAAGACTGGAAAATGTTGTCCCCTTTATGCTTTAATTAATTCTTTTAGTAATTGCATTTACTCATTTGCATGGGTGCCAAAGTTGTATTCTTTGTGAAATTACAAAACTATCTTTGTTATGCAAATTTAAAGTCTTAGAGGAATTTTGGGTTGAAAGATCTGCTCCTGCAATTTCCATATATTGGCATCAGGTGGCAGTAGAGCTATATATGTTCTGATCAGACTTGCCTAACAGGGCTTTCACTGATGACATAAGCACGAGTTTCTGAGCTAAAACATTGGATAAAATATGATTTAGTTATTTTAAAAATGCAATACAAAGTAAAGAAAAATTATTTCACAGAAAATACAAACAGAAATCTCATATACATTTTTCATATGTTCTTTAGCACAACCAAGCTGAAACATGGTCTTGATATTAAACTTGCAAAAGGCTTTATTTCCTATTTTCTATTTCTTATAGAACCACTATTATGAACACTCCTTTCTCTTTATTGCTTTTTCAAGAGAGGTAGTACTCTCTATCATAATCTAGACAAAAGGCTAGCCTTTCTGGTCAACTAAAAGGGTGTAAATTAAACTTTTCTCTTTAGCTTTTTGCTAAAATCCTTTCTTATTTCTACAAATTTAGCAAGAGTGAAGAAATTATAAATGATTATTCTTTAAGCATATGAAAATCTTGTGTTCATCATGGGTTAAACTACATGTAGTATTCTACCACTTAGAAATCTTTCCAAAAATTTCCCTCCCAAGTCAACATAAATTTGGAACCTACTTGACCAAATATTCGTACATATGTGGGTGTTTACTTAGTTGTGTCTGACTCTTCATGGCCCTATGGACTGTAGTCCACCAGGCTCCTCTGCCTATGGAATTTTCTAGATGAGAATACTGGAGTGGGTTGCTGTTTCCTATCCTAGGGGAGCTTCCCAACCTAGGGATTGAACCCGTGTTTCTTGTGTCTCCTGAAGTGGCAGGTGAATTTTTACCACTAGTGCCACCTAGGAGCCAAGCTTTAAAAACCTTGATAGCCTTCTTTAGTACCTGGGTTACCAAATGTAACACCTAGAAGAAAAAAGGGAAATTGAGCCAAAGTGAACAGTATCTGGACTAGTTTAATGATCTCAGATTATTTCTGCTTTCCCACCAACAGGGGCTCCAGGAGAGAATGGGAGAGGAATCTTCTGTGTCTGCAAGCAAAGATGGAAAGAAGACGGAAGCTGTTTTGGTCATAAGGGAGGGTAAGTCTGGTGTAAGGCTGTCACTTGGATCTTTGTCCTGGGGCTGTTATGTCATTGTACATGGGATTAGGACATCTGCTTCTTGATGCATTTTATTTGGAATTTCCAGTGTCAGTTGGGCTAGAAATATATAAATGTCAGGCACACAATTCACAGGTTTGGGTTCTGAAATCCTTGCAGGAAGGTAGAAAATAAAATATGCAACTCTTTGTCTTACCCAGGGGCAAAAACATCCCTGGAAAGTTACTTTCTTTTTTAGATGAATTTGGGCCTACAGCTCTGTCCACAGCCTCAATTATGGTCCCTTTTGAGTCTTTTTCTTTATTTTCATATGGACTTCTATAAAATGGAAAGGAATTACACACACATACATGCATACACACGCATGTGTGTGTATATATCAATATAATTCATAGCTTCATTTATTTCAAGGAATAGTACGAAACATGTGAGCCAAAACAAAGTGAGCTGTTCATTGATGAAACATATACTGAGTACCTGCTATGTGTCTGATACTGTATTAGGTGATGTGATGTCAAAGATAAAAATATATGGTTTTTACTTCCACAGTGTCCTCCATGCAATATTTCTGTTATAAAAAAGTGTAAAGAGTAGTCTTATGAGAGACACAATATTATTGAGGCTGCCAGCTTTCCTTTAATTTCTATTTTTTAAATATATGAATCACTGACATATAACAAGTGCTTAGTCTTTCTTAGTATTTCCCTTTAATACAGAAAAGTTAAGGGAAAAACTTTAGAAGCATGAGACTCAGACTCAGCTACCATGTGACTCAGACCCCAAAGCGGGCAGTATTCTGGAAATGGTAAATTCCGTATAATAGGGAGCAGTTTTCCTAGGACATTTTCACCCCTGAAAAGGACAAATTTGGCAGAATTCCTTCACTCTCAGTTGTTTTTCTAAATTCTTTTCTATATACTGAATGCATTTAGACCTCACAATAATGCTGCTGCTGCTGCTAAGTCACTTCAGTTGTGTCCGACTCTGTGCGACCCCACAGACGGCAGCCCACCAGGCTCCCCTGTCCCTGGGATTCTCCAGGCAAGAACACTGAAGTGGGGTGCCATTTCCTTCTCCAGTGCATGAAAGTGAAAAGTAAAAGTGAAGTCGCGCAGTCCTGTCCGACTCTTTGCGACTGCAGCCTACCATGCTCCTCCGTCCATGGGATTTTCTAGGCAAGAGTACTGGAGTGGGGTGCCATCGCCTTCTCTGCACAACAATGCTAGGAAGTATTATTTCTGTTCTCATTTTATAGATGAGAACTGGTGCAGAGCGTGGATTAACTTGTCCCAAGGTTACAGGTTATGTGTCGGCCAGGATCCAAACAAAGACTGCCAGGCTCCAGGATCTGCACTGTTAACCGATTCTCTGTACACTTGTGGTCTTCAGTGAGGTAGAAGGGGAGTCCATGACAAGAAACACATGCCCCCCATTATGGAATTTTATTTCCATTCAACTATAAGTAATTGAGAAATCAGCATAACCAGTCTGTGATTTAGACACCAGGGACCCAGAATTCTCAAGAACTTACTATGAAGTAGGGGAGATGGACATATCTGCAGATAGCTATGGTGAAGGGCAGAAGGCAACAGTGCTGTGAGAGGCTAAGAGAATACTCCATCAGTTCAAAGGAGGAAGCCCAAGAGGAAGTAACCTGTTCTGATTTTAGTGGTTGGAATATCTCACCAGAAATGACTGTTAGATCTATGTTAGTATTTTCATTGCCCAGCTTATTTGGAATGGGCAATTCTTGATTCTTTGCTTGTTGGATAGACTTTCTTTTTTGCCTCATTATATGGGGCTAACTAATGTCTATCAACCATCAGCAGATATTTAGACACTTGCATGGGTGGATGTTTCTGTCCTCAACCTAATGGCCCCCACTTTATTCAGTTGTCTTCATTCAACTCAGAGTCTCAAGACTCTCATCTCATTGTTGAGTAACTGTGAACTGATTTCTTTGACTTACCCACTGACCTTGAGCTCTTTTAGGGTAGAGGGAAAGCCTTCCGGCTGGCAGCCTTAGACCTATCCTGGAGTCAGGCACTCACATACTGAAAAATAAATGTATGTGAAATGAATGAAATGCAAACAACTGACCCTGGGAATAAGGGGAAAAAAACCTACCACCTATTTATCATAGTTCAGCTCAGTTCAGTCGCTCAGTCGTGCCCAACTCTTTGCGACCCCAAGGACTGTAGCACGCCAGGCTTCCCTGGGCATCACCAACTCCCAGAGCTTGCTCAAACTCATGTCCATCAAGTCGGTGATGCCATCCAACCATCTCATCCTCTGTCATCACTTCTCCTGCCTTCAATCTTTATCATATGGCCCCATCCAATACACTTTTGACCCTCTTAATGAGGACAGAAGCTGTTCATTAAATAAATTAAGCTCTAAGTTGAGAACACGAATGTCAATATAGACACAGGCTGTTAATTTACTGGTCACTGAAGCATCCAGTGCTCAGAGGACCGCAGCGCCTGTACCTCTACTAAACAGCAGGTGATTGAAACATGGCTAAAAGGGATGAGGCCAACATGGAGCTCACACAATTTGAAAGAATTATCCAAAATGAGATCCTCTTCCCCTTTGAAAAATGGATGCTCCTTGGCATCAAACTTTGAAACTATCTAAGTGATTAGACCTATCTGTTCCCTTTTGACTGTTTTATTTCCATTTTAAAATAGATTGTACCATTTCTTACTTGTAATTTGGCCTAATGTTGCCTTGAAATAAGAGGGTGATAAAGAAAGAGAGAAGAAATCTTTGATCATTCGTCATGCTATGGAAAATCTGACAGTGGCTTCAATTAACAGATGGGACCCCAGAGAATTTCTCAGGCTGATCTTCCCCCAGTGCTCTGTCTAATTGAGTAGAGGAAAATAGCCTTAGCAGCGACCTGGATAGCTGCCGAATGAAGCCATCGCTGTTTCACTGAAGCTAAAATCTCTGTCATGCTCCGGGCTTTTTTTTTTTTTTCATGCTGATCTGGCAGGCTACTGAAGCATAGCAGTCAAAAGATGATGGCATTAGTGAGATGCAGTGGAAAAAGCGCTGGAACGGAACCTTAGAGTCTCAGCCACCCTTGAGATTTTAGAGGAGGCTCCGTTCTTTTCCCTGTCTGACCTCAGTTTCCACGTTTATAGCATCATCAGTTGGAGTAGATGATTTCCTGGGTCTTTCTTAATTCTGACATTTAGTAAATCCTTCTCACCTTTTCTGCAAAAGCCTCTTAAAAGGATAGGTTTGGAAAATCCTTGCTTGGGGCATACACAACTACTATCCTACAAATGGAATGTTCATAAGTGTGTTTTTGACAATTGGAGGCAGGGTGAGATCAGTGGGGAGGACAGACTATGAGAATGTCTTTGCAAAGGCATCTGGAAAACTCTTCATCCTCCTTCCCCCTCCCATACCTATCCATCCCCCACAACTGCTGCAGGGATCTACCTAAAACACTAAGTCTTTAACACCTATTTTTCTTCTGATTAATGCAAGCCACAGAGTAGGGACCACATTAGTCTTGTCCAATGACGTATCTTGTAGCTCTCTCCTAGCACAATGCCTTGCCTAGAATAGATACTCTATTAATGTTTGTTGATTGAATAGAATGCATACATGTTTAAAACTTTTCAATGGTTAACCGTATGTTTTAGTTTCCAGGTTAAAGCTTAATACTTTAATTCATGCATTCCTTCATGATTTTCACCCTAGTTATCTATCCTCCTCTTACACAGCCCTTCTGGATATATTCTTCCCTCCAAGGATACTATAATCTCTGTAGATCTCTGCGGATATCACAATGTTGGGCATTTTTGTGCCTTATACCTTTTACGTTTCCCGCGGATGCTTTTCTCCTAGTGCTCTGGTAGTTAACTAGTTCATCAAAACTCATGAAATTCCAGTTGTTCTGGAGAGTCTTTCCTGATCTTCTCCCTCCGTTTTGATTTATGATGTCTCTTTCTAAGTTCCCATGGCATCCAATGTATCATGCCATAGTTATTACCATCCATAGCACACTCTCTAGAATATGTTAATGCTCATTCAATGGTTTTTAAAAGGAATGATTTAGTGAGTTAAGTGCTAAGCCTCCATTTCAGACCCATACCGTGTCTGTATTTTCTCCTTTTCAGTCATTTGTGAGGTCTCAGAACCTCAATCTGCTCCCTGGTCTTGGGGTTCTTCCACTCCTCAAAACTTGGCTAAGATGTAGAAGTCATGTGTTGACTGCTTCATGGAAATACATGATAAAAATAACAAGCTGATTCTAGAAGCTTAGGAAGTTTTTGCATTCACTTTCTCTTCCTGCCTTCTTCATCCCTTTCTGTGATGATACTGGAATCTCAGACTTCTGCCCTCTAATTTATGCTCAGAGTTGGAGTTCCCTAATCATTTTAATTCATTTGATTTAATCTTCAGATTTCTTCTTGTTATTGTTCAGTTGCTAAGTTGTGTCTGACTCTTTGTGACCCCTGAACTATATAGCACACCAGGCTCTCCTGTCCTCCACTATCTCCTAGAGTTTGCTCAAACTCATGTCCATTGAGTTGATGATACCATCCAATCATTTCATCCTCTGTCTCCCCCTTCTCCTTTTGCCTTCGATCTTTCTGATCATTAGGGTCTTTTCTGATGAGCTGGCTCTTCGAATCAGGTGACCAAAGAATTGGAGCTTCAGCATCAGATATCTTATGAACCCCATTTTTTATGATTGAACCTCTCTTGGGTCTGAGGATATGGTTAAGGCAATCTATTGCTGCATAGCAATTGGCCATAAACTTAGCAACTGAAAATAAAAAAAATATTTATTTCACATCAATAATAGTAAATATAAACATTTATTATTTCTGAAGGTTATTCATTCAGATGGAGAAGGCAATGGCACTCCACTCCAGTACTCTTGCCTGGAAAATCCCATGGATGGAGGAGCCTGGTAGGCTGCAGTCCATGGCGTCACTAAGAGTCAGGCATGACTGAGCAACTTCACTTTCACTTTCCTGCATTGGAGAAGGAAATGGCACCCCACTCCAGTGTTCTTGCCTGGAGAATCCCAGGGATGGGGGAGCCTGGTGGGCTGCCATTTATGGGGTCGCACAGAGTCAGACATGACTGAAGTGACTTAGCAGCAGCATTCATTCAGAAGTGGCTTTGTTGTGTGGTTTTGGTTCAGGGTATCTCATAGTCTCTGAAGCTATTGTCTGGGTGGTAGCCTTAACTGAAGACTTGACTGAAGGAGGGTCTTCATTCCCAACGTCATTCCCATGGTTGTTGGAAAGTCTCAGTTCTTGCAGGCTCCTAGGCTGAGGTTCTCACTTCCTCACTGGCTGTTGACTGGAGGCTTCTTCAGTCCCCTTCCTTGTGGGCCTTTCCATTGGGCAGCTCAAAACATAGCAGCTAGCTTCTTTGAAACTGACAAATCATTACTTCTGCCATATGCTGCTGGTCAAAAAGACCAAGTCTTGGTAAAATGTGGGAGGGAATAGCGGAAGAGCATGAATAACAAGAGGTTGGGACTTTTTGTCTGTAATGGAAAATAGCATTTTTGAGAACTTCCAAGCTGGCTGGGGCTCAGTCCAGATGGCCTCTGGTCTATTTGGGAATGATTTTCTCTATGCATTTCTTTATTGATGTTTTGGGATTTTAATCCAAACACTTTTTACCATTTTAGATACATCATTTCAGCTGATGTAGCTTTTGACTCTTTGGAAGAAATATGAGCATCCCATACAATTAAGAGTGTAGAATGCAGTCTTGGCCTTAAGCCATCATATTTCCTAGACTCCAAATGGCAAATTAGAATAAAAGTTTCTAATTTTGCTTTATAAGCATGGCATTATTTTCTGCACATTGACGGTGGGTGTCAGGAGGGCACAGGAGTGCCTAAGGCATGCTGACATGATAGATTTAAAAAACAAAATCACCTGCTTTGTGGTTATTTCCACTGCTTATATATTATACTTCTGTGTTATTCACATAAGTGGGTTTCTAATTAGTTAGAAGTCATTAAGAAAAGACAATCAATGCTGTTGTTCTCAGAACTTAGTAGATAAATTGACATGACAGAAACATTTCCAAGGGAATATATTTTGAGGTCAAAGGATTAGATTATGTTGTCATGAAGTGAGCACACAAACATGCAAGGTCTCCTGGTCCGTGTAGTCCTGCACTTTTCATAGCTCAGCTACTGGACAGTGGTTTTCAAAATAACATGTGTAGAGTTCAGGGGGGTGGACAGGGTAGGGGAAAGAGGTCATGGTTAAGGCTAGCCCTGCACAAGGAAGTTTTCAACCCCTCCTTTCTTCTCTTTCTGCAAGCAGAGTAGCTCTATAATTTTTTTTTAAATTGCTTTCCACATAGCAACAATTTCATTTTGAGAAAAGATTTAGCAGCTTGAAAAAGAAAGGAATCTACAAATTTCCAGCCTGGGAGATAATAACTGAAGCATCTTGGGAGGTTATCTTTGAGTAGGTGAGACTTTTTTTGGTAACCAAGAGAGTGATCAGAGAGAGAAAATGGGTGGTTCTTCAAAATTTTCCTTTGAGGAAAGTGAATCTTTTTTCTTATTACATTGCTTCTTTCAAAATGCTGGCACAGCAAAGGAAACCATAAACAAAGTGAAAAGACAACCTATGGAATGGGAGGAAATATTTGCGAATGGTGCGACTGACAAGGGCTTAATTTCCAAAATATACAAATAGCTTATGCCAACAAAAAATAAACGGTCCAATTGAGAAATGAGCAGAAGACCTAAATAGACATTTCTCCAGAGAAGACATACAGATGGCCAATAGGCACATGGAAACATGCTCAACATCACTAATTATAAGGGAAATGCAAACCGAGAGTACAACGAGGTATGACCTCACACCAGTAAGAATGGCCACCATTAAAAAGTCTACAAATAAGAAATGCTGGAGAAGGTGTGAAGAAAAAGGAACCCTCCTACACTGTAGTGGGAATGTAAGTTGGTGCTACTAACACAATTTTGCAAATCAGCTCTGTGTTAGTGTTAGTTTCGCAGTTGTGTCCAGCTATTTGTGACCCCATGGACTGTAGCCTGCCAGGCTCCTCTGTCCATGGAATTCTCCAGGCAAGAATATTGGAATGGATTTTCATCCCTTCTCCAGGAGAAGTTCCTGACCCAGGGACAGAATCCAGGTCTCTGTCATTGCAGGCAGATTCTTTACCATCTGAGCCACTAGGGAAGCCCATAATCAACTATATTTCAATTTTAAAAATGGTGTTAACAGTTAAAATTACCATCAAAAGGCTCAGGATATTCTCCCAAATAATAAATCAATTTTCCAAGGGGTCCTTTGGCATTCTGAAGTCACTCAGGGCTTAGTCAGGTGTGGGCTCCTCGATGGTGATGTTGTTGACAATTTTGGCAGGATAATTTTTTGCTGTGGGGGCCACCCTATGCATTGTGCAATGTTTAGCAGCATCCCTGGCTCCTAGCCACAGGATGGCAATAGCATCTTCCCTCCCTCAAGTTCAGTTCAGTTCAGTCACCCAGTCGTGTCTGACTCTTTGTGACCCCATGGACTGCAGTACCCCAGGCTTCCTTGTTCACCAGAAACCCTGAAGCTTGCTCAAATTCATGTCCATCGAGTTGGTGATGCCATCCTACCATCTCATCCTCTGTCGTCCCCTTCTCCTCCTGCCTTCAATCTTTCCCAGCATCAGGGTCTTTTCCAATGAGTTAGTTCTTCAAATCAGGTAGCCAAAGTATTGGAGTTTCAGCTTCAGCATCCGTCCTTCCAATGAATATTCAGGACTGATTTCCTTCAGGATAGACTGGTTGGATCTCCTTGCAGTCCAAGGGACTCTCAAGAGTCTTCTCCAACACCACAGTTCAAAAGCATCAATTCTTTGGCGCTCAGCTTTCTTCGCAGTCCAACTCTCACATCCGTACATGACCACAGGAAAAACCATAGCCTTGACTAGATGGACCTTTGTTGGCAAAGTAATGTCTCAGCTCCACTTTGTTCATAGTGATGCTTCTGAAGCCCACTTGACTTCCCATTCCAGGATGTCTGGCTCTAGGTGGGTGATCACACCACCGTGGTTATCTGGGTCATGAAGATCTTTTTTTTTTTTATATATATAGTTCTTCTGTGTGTTCTTGCCAGCTCTTCTTAATATCTTCTGCTTCTGTTAGGTCCATATGATTTCTGTCCCTTTTTTGTGCTCATCTTTGCATGAAATGTTCCCTTAGTATATCCCTACCCCAGGAGTACAATCAAGTGTGTCTCCAAACTTTGGCTAATGTCCCTGGGGAGGGGGTAGAATCACCCCTAGCTGAGAACCACTGACCTGGCGAGTACAGTGAATGGCCAAGGTGAAAGTGCCATTTGGGCCCCAGCTGAGGTTGAGTGTGAAGCACTGTCGCTGCTTTTCGGGTCGACTCTGAAGGTATTCTCCAAAGAGAAGTGCCAAGATGTTTGGAATCAAGTTCTGACATCGAGGGAAGAGGTCTTTCATCCCCCAGAATGATTTCTTGGAAGGTAGCAGACTCCTTCAATTGTACCAGTTCTGAAATTTTGTTATAAACCAAGCCTGGTTCATTACAGCTTTGTCTTGTTCTCAATCCAGTTGAATCTTTCACCCAAGAAGTAAAAATGGAAAAAGAAAGGTATAGTGGCTTCAGAGTCCACCTGAAAAGCAGCAACAGTGCTTCACACTCAGCCTCAATCGGGGGCCCCAAATGGCACTGTCACCATTCACTGTACTCACCACATCTGTGGTTCTCAGCTAGGAGTGATTTTTTCCCCCTCCCCAGGATATTAGCCAAAGCCTGGAGACAAATTTGATCTACCTGATAGTTCTTTTAGTAAAAGTTGGGAAGAGTTGGGGAGAAATTCTGTTTTGAAGTCAGGCTTTGGTGATCTCAGCAAGTATTTGAGGTGGAGTAGAGATTCTTACCTTGAGCTTCCTCCTGGACATTCCTAGATACCACCACTGCATTCTCTTCTGGTCAGTTAATCATAATATGTATGTTGTTTGCTTACCTGACACTGTACAAAATTTGCATTTCCCTCTTGCCTGGCTCCAGGCACGGTAAGAGCAGCAAAAAGAATAACAAAACAAAAGCTTTCTTTGAAAAGAATTTGCCCCTAATTGATTGCAGCTGTAGCAGCCAAAGCCACCAAGGAAAAAGCCTGGCCTTTGGCTCTGCCCACGGGAAGCGGCCACGTGCTGACCTGTGATCAGTTACCTCGGGGGCACTGAGGGTCGAGGGGTGTCTGTTTGAAATTTCCTGTCACAACAGTGTCATTTGCAGACACGGCCAGAGAGGAAACAGGGATGCAAGGGCTTTCTCCTCCTTCACCAGATGCCTCCTCTGATAGTTTTTGCAGAGAGGTTGTAGAAAAGGAGGTGATTGCAGGAGTCCGAGGCTGGGCTGTCCTTGGAGGGGAGGCCCCTGTTTCCTCTGTGGGTCCCAAAGGCAAGAGCAGAAACTCCAATAGGAACATGCAGCTTTTAAGAGACCTTTTGGAGCCCTCAGTTGTACTGAGGTGACAAAGAAATAGAAAAGTAGGTTTGTATTGGTTGGATGCTGCCAGTGGAAAGGGTTGTATAAATGTCTAGAAGAATAAACTGAAACGTATTTTCAGGTGATCTTTGTTATGAGTTAATGTCTTCATGTATGGATGTGAGAGTTGGACTATAAAGAAAGCTGAGCACTGAAGAATTGATGCTTTTGAACTGTGGTGTTGGAGAAGACTCTTGAGAGTCCCTTGGACTGCAAGGAGATCCAACCAGTCCATCCTGAAGGAGATCAGTCCTGGGCATTCATTGGAAGGACTGATGCTGAAGCTGAAACTCCAACATTTTGGCCACCTGATGTGAAGAGCTGACTCATTGGAAAGGACCCTGATGCTGAGAAAGATTGGGGGCAGGAGGAGAAGGGGACGGCAGAGGATGAGATGGTTGCATGGCATCACCGACTCAATGGACATGGGTTTGGGTGGACTCCGGTAGTTGGTGATGGACAGGGAGGCTTGGCATGCTGTGGTTCATGGGGTCGCAAAGAGTCGGACATGACTGAGCGACTGAACTGACCTGAATGTCTTCAGAAATAGGGTTGATAATGATGGAGACTGGTATGCCTGATAGGAAACAGAATGAGACCACCTATGGAAGTAGGCCAAGCTTGGCACCTAATAAATAGTGGACAAAATGATAAAAGGGCTACCCTGGTGGCTCAGTGTTGAAGAATCTGCCTGCCAGTGCAGGAAATGCAGGCTTGGTCCCTGGGTTGGGAAGATCCCCTGGAGAAGGAAACTGCAACCCACTCTGGTATTCTTGCCTGGGAAATCCCATGAATAGAGGAGCTTGGCTGGCTACAGTCCATAGGTCACAGAGAGTTGGACATGATTTAGTGACTAAAACAACAAAAGAAGATAAAAATAATGATTGTCATTTTTATTAATTGCAGAGGGTCTATTACATATCCCTATAGAGATCCAAAGAAAAGGAAAGAACCGAGAGAAAGATGGAGATGATTTAGGCTTTCAGGCTAATTATGGCCTCAGTTACTTGCTTTAGGCAAGCTTTTGATTATCTGGGTAATTCTCTGCCCTTGTATTAGTTGCCTTTTGGCTGCTGTAACAAACTACCACAGACGGAATGGCTTAGAACAACAGAAATTTATTCTCTCAATTCTGGAAGCCGAAGTAAAAAATCAAGGTGTCAGCAAAGGCCATGTTCCCTCTCATTTATCCCCAGAGCAAATCCTGTTGAAACAGAAGTGTCTTCAAGGGCAGAAGAGAAGCCTGTTGGAGGGAGGGAAGGCTGGGGTTAGGGTGGTACTACTGGGCGAGATGTCCTAACGTCAGCATTAACTTGCAGTTATGAGGCTTAAAAAAAATTCTTCCCTGTGGAAGAGAAGGGGTGAATTGAGAGACTGAGTAGAGATGGTGGGGCTTATTCACAGATCATGAATAGTGGCTGAAGGCCAGAGAGGGGCTGGTGATGACTTATATCTTGCTTGAGAGACAGGAGGTATGACTGACAGCTGTGAGGGGCCTGGGATGGTAACCATGCTGGGAGGGCAGTTGGTGAATTTGCTTTTAAAGAGTGGATTCTGGTCTCATTCAGCTGTAGGAAGCTCTTCCCTCATCTGTAGAATTACCACAACTTACCACCATCAATGCCAATTTTACATGTGGCTTCACAATTACATGTCTGTATGTGTGTGTGTGTGTGTGTGTGTGTGTAGTTGGGTCATGTGTCAGAGTTTCACGTCTCTAAAATATCAGTGTTTAGAAAAGAAAAACTCCTTGTAGTCTGTTTTGGATAGTTCTGTAGAGCAATTTGTACCAATCATTTAGAGTGATGTGTGGTACTCCAAATGATTTATTATTTGCAAAGGTAGGAAAATATACAACTTCGTATGCTTAGTCAATAATTAGTGAATAATCAACTCCACCAAAGAACTTCTGTAAATTTTCAAGTACCAAATGTTTCACTTCTCAAATATCTGTTTTTCTCAGCCATTGACTGCTATTCAACCATTTAACTGGTTAATATGAGCGCCCAAGATAAATAAATGGAGACCTTTTAACCCTTAGACTTCAAGTGACAGCTTGGAGTAAACCATCAGCCTTCCACCCAAAGAAAACACAAATACAACCCTTAATGAAGTTAGACACAGACATGTTTTGAAGATCAGGTAATTTATTTTTTTGAGAGAGAGGAAGGGTAAAGAATTAAATTTTATTAATTGTATGTATATTTTCAGTCCCATTTAGTTTCGCAATACTGAAGAATTGCAGAGTGACTCAAATTTTTATAAATTGCAGAAGAGGCCCAGACATGATGAGTTTTCTAAATTCAAGTTGTTTCTTTCTATGTTTTGGGTCTTTGTGTTCTGTCTCAAAAATGCTTTTCTCTACAATGATTTTGTACAATTTCAGTTTTTCTGATCAGATGTAATTACCTAAACTATGTATATAGTTTTTTTCCTTCTCTTAGCATAATTTGGAAACACTGTCATATGAATTCATGGTTTGCACAGTCCAGGAAAATGAAATCTTGAAATAGCCTCTTGGAGGTTCAGATTTGCAAACTACAAATACTCTCTCCTGTGCACGTGTGTGTATGCACACACGTGCACATCTATGGTATGTGAGAGAGAAAATTTCAGCAGGAAGGTGGAAGAGTAGAAATGGAATAAAAAAAACAGCTGAGCTGAAGCAAGCTCCCAGAAACAGCTTGCCTCATCAGGGAGATGTTTTCTTGTCATTTCCTCAGTTCAATATTGAATTGCTCCACTGTTCTCATGGGATTGAATTTTAATTGAATAGACACTTTGGTTGGAAATAGTTCTCCCACAGTCAAGCAGATTTGCTTTCTCTCAGCATCGTCACTCCTGCTTCCTGCAAGTGAGTCATGAGAATTGTGGGGTGCGAGTCCACACTTGGTTGAGCAGAAGAGTCAGTCAGAAAGTGATGTGATGGGCTCTTCGTCCTGAAAGGAGAAGCATTTCCAGGTAGGAAAGAGGACTGATGAGTTAAAATGAGGGGGTGTGCGTGGTTTGTATTTGCTTCCTGGCATTACCTCAAAGAGAATACCACTCCTAAGAGCCCAAAGAGGGGGCAGGTCCCCCTGGGCAATTGCTCAGGGTGTTAAGATGTCACCAGACACACTAGAAATAGCGGTCCAGTTAACAGGTCATTATAAGAGGCCAGCGGAGAAGGCAATGGCACCCCACTCCAGTACTCTTGCCTGGAAAATCCTATGAATGGAGGAGCCTGGAAGGTTGCAGTCCATGGGGTCGCTGAGGGTCGGGCATCACTTTCACTTTTCACTTTCCTGCATTGGAGAAGGAAATGGCAGCCCACTCCAGTGTTCTTGCCTGGAGAATCCCAGGGACAGGGGATCCTGGTGGGCTGCCGTCTGTGGGGTCGCACAGAGTTGGACACGACCGAAATGACTTAGCAGCAGCATAAGAGGCCAGAGAAGCAGACAGCATCCCCAGTGGAGCTTGGAGAATAAAACATCTTCCGATGTTTGCTCTACTCCACTAAATAGATACAAGACTCTAAAGAATATCAGCCTGAAGTGACTCCAGACTGTTAGGCTGTCTGGTGTTGCTCACATGACTGGGTGCCACTCTGGCCAGAGTCACTCAGAGTGTTCATGTGCTTCTCTGACCACTGCCTGTCGCAGGCCACAGCAGCCCAAGTGTTTCCAGAGCAGGAGACGTGGCAGGGAAGGCCATCTTGGTTATGCACCAAACAAACTCTTGGCCCTAGCCCCCCAGCTCCGAGATATTAATAATTTAAGATTATTTTCCCATTAAATATCAATGATTAATATGCTGTTTTCTCCAAGTCTGTTTCATTTTTTCTGCCTAGAATCACTGACCATCTTTTCCTTCTTTCTATGGTCACATTCTGTGTTAGTGATGCTGGTCTTGTCCCTAGCTTCTCTCTCACCCATTTCTCTTAACTCCAGCCTTCTATCCTTCAGCCCTGCCCTCTCAATCTCTCCTTCCTCCAGACACCCTACTGCACTGCTTCACCTATGTCCCGCCCGTGTGGAGGATAAGCTCCGCCATGGAGTGGAGGTTGGCTGGCAGACTGTAATCAGAGTTACATTTTAAAAGAACTATTTCCACACTTTGATAAGAAGCTGCTAGAGTAAAAGGGTGAGTTGTAATTGTGAATTTTTATCTCTCTGGTTGTTGAGCTCTATGGAATCTTACATAAACTATGAACAAATATTTCCATTGTAACAGCTTAGAAATAGTCTCAAACTGGTCACAGTAAGAAAAGCAAGATGATTATGAGTGACTATAGAACTCCCACTAAATTCCAGGTAAGTTTGACCTGCTTTGGGCCACTGGAAACGGCCTGCCATCCACTGAGTGAGGTCTCTGTTCCAGACGTCTGTCTTTCTCAGCTTCAAGTTAGATTTCAAAGCAAGCATCACATTCTAGGTCAGACTGATTTAAAGATACAAATGATCAGAAGCCTCCCCAAAATGTTACATGATAATAAGCTTAAGGGTTAGCTCTGGTCTGTACACTTAAATATTCCTGGAAAACTCTTACAGGTGTATATCAGACCCATGAATGGAAAGAGATGAACAATTACTGAGTTATTATGACTTAGGAATTTTTAAAGTATTATTTTGTGCTGTTGTTTGGTCACTCAGCTGTGTCCAACTCTTTGTGACTCCATGGACTGCAGCATGCTAGGCTTTCTTGTCCTTCACCATCTCCTGGAGTTTGCTCAAACTCATGTCCATTGAGTCAGTGATGCCATCCAATCATCTCATCCTCTGTCGCCCCCTTCTCCTCTTGCCCTCAGTGTTTCCCAGCATCAGGGTCTTTATCAAAAGCCTATGTACTAACAAGTGTTAGTACTGAGATTAAACTGCCATAGCAAATAACTGCTATGCAGATATAGGTGACTTAAAATAGATTATCCTTCCTTTATAAGAATAGTTCAGTTTGGTTCCAGGACGATGGTATAAAAAATGGGGGTGAGTGAAGGGGTTGGGACCTCTGCCTCATGCAGAGACTCAGGACCCAAGCTAATATAAGCTCCGCCTTTTACAACGTGGGGCTTCCAGGCTTTCTTTTACTACCAACACTGGGGGGAGGGAGTAAGCAGAGCATGAAGAAGAGTGTGTGCATGGGGTAGAGGGTTATGATTCTGGCTTAGAAATTCCACCTTATTATTCCTGTGCCCATTTCAGTGACCAAGACTGAGTCTCAGGGACATCTTTGACATTAAGGTTGGCTGGCAAATGTAGCCTAGCCGAGGACCCAGGAAGCAGAGGAAACGGAACATCTGATGAATGGCTGGTAATCTTTGTCACAGGCTCTAAATGGAAGAAATGATTATTCCCCATTTTACAGGTGAAGAAATTTTAACTTATCCCTGATAACTCAGCTAGTCAGTGGCTG
This sequence comes from Redunca redunca, assembly GCA_006410935.1. Lineage (NCBI taxonomy): Eukaryota > Metazoa > Chordata > Mammalia > Artiodactyla > Bovidae > Redunca > Redunca redunca. Next base: position 147,467 of record SJYQ01000908.1, read on the forward strand.
AGAAACAATTTGGAGGTGCAGGGTATCCTGGAACCTCCAAAAATTCCTGTTTAAAGCCCTGTAGTAATTGTAGGTGTCACTTGAGCCCTTTCCCTTCATGATGATACTAGGATGTAGATTTACTACCCCACAAGCACCAGTCCAGGTAATTGAGGCTCAGAGCTGTTCTGTAACATGTCTAACTAGAGCAAGGTAGGACTCAGGAACAGACTCCTTTTTTTTTTTTTCAGACTCCATAGCCTATCTCTGGGCTTCCCCCATGGCTTAGCAGTAACGAATCTGCCTGCAATGCAGGAGATATGATGCCTGGGTGGGGGAGAGCCCTGGAGGAGGGCATGGCAACCCACTTCAGTATTCTTGCCTGGAGAATCCCATGGATGGAGAAACCTGGCAAGCTACAGTCCATAGGGTCACAAAGAGTAGGACCCAATTGAATCAACTGATCACATCTAGCCTATCTCCTGTAGTCCATAGTCCTATAATACTTCCTATGCCGACCCCATAGAGATTCAGCTTTGGACTCATTAGAGTAACCTGATGGAGTTTGAGGAGGGTTGGATCTACTAAGTTAGTGTTAAACTTTCCTTATGTACATTTTGCCCTCTCCTAAGCAAAAGTTTGTTCCACTCCTGCTGTTTTAAAAATCAATTTTTCCCATCTATTCATACAGCTTTGATTGGATGTCTAAATGGCAAAACAGACCTTTACATGGAATACTATTACAGTACTACTTTCCCCCACATATTCACAGATTTATTCTGCAAAAAATATGGGATGGGAATTATCACATAAACAAGTGTTTCCTGAGCACCTTATTACAGAGGAATGCATGATGCTGGGAAAAGTGGAAATATACTATTGAGTCCCTGTCCTTCCTAGGCTTACAGATGAGTTGGGAAGAGGGAAAATGACTGTATAAAAAGATAAATGATAACACACGGTGGAGATTGCTGGGAGCCACAGGACTGGTGCCAATAATAAGTACTACAAGATGGCTGGGAGATGGTTTTTGAGCAGTGGCTAATGTGCTGGCCTCAGTCCTGGGTGATTTCATATGTTATCACATTAATCCTACAGGAATTCAATGGTGGGGAGTAATCACTTGGGACTGAGATAGTCGAGAAAGTCTTGAGAGAGGAGGTAAGACTTGAGCTGGGTTGAATTATATGGTGCTATTTCACAACAGTAATGAAAGCTGGCTGAGCTGAAACCCAGAGCATAATTTCTCACTGGCTGGCTGCTCTAGATAGTAATAGCTTCAGTGCCCTTCAGAATGGAATTTTCTGAGTCTGTGAAGATGTGTGAGGTGTGCCTGGCAGGTAAGCATTCTTCCATTTCCCTTCCACCCATTGCTTTAATTAAATATACTGTTCTCTTGGTTACCTCTTCGGATCCTCCAGAAGTTCTGGATCACTACTTGCAGCAGCTGAAATGGAAATTATGCAGAGAAGGAAAAATGTCTCCCCACTCCCAGTTTTATTGAGAAATAATTAACATACATCACTGTATAAGTTAAAAGCAGTCACTCTGAAGGTTTGATTTACATATATTGTAAAATGATGACCACAGTAGGTTCAGCTAACATTCATCTTCTTGTGAATAAAAGAAAAGATTTGCACTTCTTCAATAAAAAGAAAACACAAAAAAGGAAAATATGTTTTCCTTGTTATTAGAACTCTTGAAAAGGGAACATGAGTCACTCAGTTGTGTCTGATTCTTTGCAACCCCATGAACTATACAGTCCATGGAATTCTCCAGGCCAGAATACTGGATAGATAGCCTCTCCCTTTTCCAGGGGGTCTTCCCAACTCAGAGATCAAACCCAAGTCTCCTGCGTTGCAGGAGATTCTTTACCAGCTAAGCCACAAGGGAAGCCCTTAGAACTCTTTCTTAGGACTCTCTTAACAACTTTCTTGTATATCATACAGCAGTGTTAGCTGTATTCATTGTGTTGTATATTACATCCCTCAGTTCAGTTCAGTCGCTCAGTCGTGTCCAACTCTTTGCGACCCCATGAATCGCAGCACGCCAGGCCTCCCTGTCCATCACCATCTCCTGGAGTTCACTCAGACTCACGTCATCGTGTCCATGATGCCATCCAGCCATCTCATCCTGGGTCGTCCCCTTCTCCTCCTGCCCCCAATCCCTCCCAGCATCAGAGTCTTTTCCAATGAATCAACTCTTCGCATCACGTGTCCATAGTACTGGAGTTTCAATTTCAGCATCATTCCTTCCAAAGAAATCCCAGGATTTATCTCCTTCAGAATGGACTGGGTTGGATCTCCTTGCAGTCCAAGGGACTCTCAAGACTCTTCTCCAACACCACAGTTCAAAAGCATCAATTCTTCAGCACTCAGCTTTCTTCACAGTCCAACTCTCACATCCATACATGACCACAGGAAAAACCATAGCCTTGACTAGACGGACCTTAGTCGGCAAAGTAATGTCTCTGCTGATGGCCGGCGCACTCAGCGCAAGCGGCTGCGATGGCATGGCCAAGAGGAGCCACCCTGTGTTCGAGGTCACGGGCAGCGGCTGGGAGGAGCCACCCCGCGTACAAGGTGAGGAGCAACAGTCTGGAGGAGCCACCCCCACGTCCGAGGCCAAGGTCAGGGGCTGGGAGGAGACACCCAGCGTCCAAGGCCAGGGAAGGTGGCTGGGAGGAGCCACCCTACGCCCGAGGCCAGGGGCGGCAGCCGGGAAGATCAACCCATGTCCAAGGAGCGGTGGCTGCGCTGGCGCAGGAGGGCCTAGAGGAGCTATCCCACGTTGAAGATCAGGAAGGGCAGCGGTGAGGAGATACCTCTCGTTTAAGGTAAGCAGCCGTGAAGAGATACCCCATGCCCAAGGTAAGAGAAACCCAAGTAAGATGGTAAGTATTGCAAGAAGGCATCAGAGGGCAGACACACTGAAACCATACTCACAGAAAACTAGTCAATCTAATCACACTAGGACCACAGCCTTGTCTAACTCAATGAAATCAAGCCATGCCTGCAGGCAACTCAAGACAGGTGGGTCATGGGGAGAGATCTGACAGAATGTGGTCCACTGGAGAAGGGAATGGCAAGCCACTTCAGTATTCTTGCCTTGAGAACCCCATGAACAGTATGAAAAGGCAAAATGATAGGATACCGAAAGAGGAACTCCCCAGGTCATTAGGTGCCCAACACGCTACTGGAGGTCAGTGGAGAAATAACTCCAGAAAGAATGAAGGGATGGAGCCAAAGCAAAAACAATACCCAGTTGTGGATGTGACCGGTGATAGAAGCAAGATCCGATGCTGTAAAGAGCAATATTGCATAGGAACCTGGAATGTCAGGTCCATGAATCAAGGCAAATTGGAAGTGGTCAAACAAGAGATGGCAAGGGTGAACATCAACATTCTAGGAATCAGTGAACTAAAATGGACTGGAATGGGTGAATTTAACTCAGATGCCTATTCTATCTACTACTGCGGGCAGGAATCCCTCAGAAGAAATGGAGTAGCCATCATGGTCAACAGAAGAGTCCAAAATGCAGTATTTGGATGCAATCTCAAAAACGATAGACTGATCTCTGTTCATCTCCAAGGCAAACCATTCAATATCACAGTAATCCAAGTCTATGCCCCAACCAGTAACGCTGAAGAAGCTGAAGTTGAACGGTTTTATGAAGACCTACAAGACCTTTTAGAACTAACACCCAAAAAAGATGTCCTTTTCATTATAGGGGACTGGAATGCAAAAGTAGGAAGTCAAGAAACACCTGGAGTAACAGGCAAATTTGGCCTTGGAATGCGGAATGAAGCAGGGCAAAGACTAATAGAGTTTTGCCAAGAAAATGCACTGGTCATAGCAAACACCCTCTTCCAACAACACAAGAGAAGACTCTACACATGGACATCACCAGATGGTCAACACCGAAATCAGATTGATTATATTCTTTGCAGCCAAAGATGGAGAAGCTCTATATAGTCAGCAAAAACAAGACCGGGAGCTGACTGTGGCTCAGATCATGAACTCCTTATTGCCAAATTCAGACTTAAATTGAAGAAAGTAGGGAAAATCGCTAGACCATTCACGTATGACCTAAATCAAATCCCTTATGATTACATCCCTAATACTTATTTATATTGTAACTGGAAGTTTGTACATTTTTATCACCTTGCTCCAATTAGCCTTCCCACCTCCCTCTACCTCTGCTAATCGTAAGACTTGTCTCTTTTCCTGTGAGTTTGGGTATTTTTGTTGTTGTTGTTGTTGTTACTTTAGATTCCACATGTAAGTGAGATCATACAGTATTTGACTTTCTCTGGCTTATTTCATTTGACAGAATGCCTTGAAGGTCCATCTGTATTTTTGCAAATGATGGGATTTCCTTGCTTTTTATGGTTGAATAATATTCATTTATCCATTCACCCATCTGTGGACACTTAGGTTGCTTCCATCTCTTGGCTGTTGTAAACGATGCTGCCACGAGCATGGAAGTGATGGCATATTTCTTAGTTAATGCTTTCCTTTCCTTTGGTTGTATTTCCAGAAGTGGAGTTACTGAGTATATGGTAGTTCTATTTTTAATTTTTTGAGGACCCTTCTTGCATTTTTTCCCTAAGTGGCTGCACCAGTTTACAAAGGCTCCCTCTTCTCCATATCCATGCCAGCATTTCTTATCTCTTGTCTTTTTGATGACAGCCAGTCTAACAGTCATGAGATGATATCTCATTGTGGTTTTAATTTGCATTTCTCTGATAATTGGTGGTATTGAGCATGTTTTCATGTACTTGTTGACCTTTCATATATCTCTGGAGAAACATCTATTCAGTTCTGCTGCCCATTTTTTAAACTGGGTTGCTTGTTGTTTTGCTATTGAGTTGTATAAGTTTTTCATATATTATGGATATTAGCCCCTTATCAAATATATGTGCTGTGTGCCATGTCCTTCAGTTGTGTCCGATTCTTTGTGACCTCATGGACTGTAGCCCACAAGGCTCCTCTGTCCTTTGGGATTCTCCAGGCAAGAATACGGAATGGGTTGCCATGCTCTCCTCCAGGGGATCTTCCTGACCCAGGGATCGAACTCAGGTCTCCCACATTGCAGGCATATTCTTTACTGTCTGAGTCACCAGAGAAACCCAAACTATATATTATATATACATAGTTTGAAAATATCTTTTCCAGCTCCATAGGTTGTCTTTTAACTTTGTTGATGAAAAATACTTTTAAATCCTTTTTCACGTTGTTGGTGGGGGACTGAAGACAAGGAGAGAGTGGAGTCTGGGTGGACTACAGTTCTTCCCCAGATGAGTTTATCTCACTTCTGAATCCCTTTTCTGATGCTATGTCTACCACTCCACAAAATTCAGTTGTGTTTGTGGCAGGAGGACCCCAAATTTATGCTTTTCCTCTAGGAGTGAGGAGATGACAGTATGTATACCTAACATTTATTGAGAGCTTAAATCCTCCATATGGATTATTTTGTTTAATCCTTACAATAATGCAGGTCCGTTTGACAGATGAGGAAACTGAGCCTTAGAGAGGTTAAGCCGCTCAAGACTACGCAGCTAGTAAGAGGTATGCAGAGGGATCAGAACACTTGATTTTCTCTTTTTAAACTTTTTAAAAGGCAGCAGTTTTATTGAGAAATAATTCACATACTTTGTAATTCGCCCATTTAAAGTGTACAGTCCATTGGTTTGAGTTTATTCAGATGTGAACTTTCACTGCAATTGATTTTTAGAACATTTTCATTTCATAACACCCTTTAGCAATCACTTCCTATTTCTCCTCAACCTCTTTCTCCCCCTCAGCCCTAGGCAACCTCTAATCTACTTTCTGTCTTTAAAGATTTGTCTGTTTCATAGAAATGGGATCATATACCATGCAGTCATTTGCGCCTGGCTTCTTTCACTTAGCAGTGTTTTCAGGGGTCATCCACATTGTAGCATGTGTTAGCACTTCATTCCTTTTCATGACTGAATAATGTTCCTTTTCATGGATATTTTATTGATTGATTCATCAACTGGTGGACATTTGGGTTGTTTCCACTTTTTGGCTATTGTGAATACTGCTTATGTGAATATTTATGTACAAGTTTCTGTGTTGGCATGTGATATACCTAAGAGGGGACTCTCTGTGTCATGTGGTAACTATGGTTGACCTTTTGAAGAACTGCTAGACTATTTTCCAAAATCATGTACCATCTACAGCTTGAAATCTTCAGTGAGAACAACTAACAACATAATTTATACCTTGGTCACTTATTTGCACAAAAAGTGTCCATACAATTTAGTAAAGCTCTAACAAAACCAATTAGAAACCAGAGAATTTTCTTAATGAGAAATCTTAAAACTGAACTCTGGGGTTTGGAAGCTTTGGTGCTTTTTGATTTGAAGACATCAATTGAGGTAAATGATGAGAACTGCCACATTTGTATTTCCCTTTATTCCCTGAGGTATTATGTGGATTTTCCTGCTTATTTCTGAGACTGAGTGATTTCTAGCAATATATGTGCAGGTGCTGCAATAGGCCAGGGTTGTCTATTATTCTGAAAAGCCATTGGCATTCACAGAAAGACAGCAGACAAAAGACGACATGCTCAATGTCTATGCACGTGTCATTCTGGTCTCTTGAAAAGTTGAGTATTATGGGCATCAAGTTCACTGCCACTTGATTGTAAGTGACATAAACCTCAAGACTATTTTTTTTCAATGAAATAGGGAAAAAAGGGAGAAATACAGAAAATAATTCCACCCCCCCTTTTTCCTTTCACTGAAGCAGATTTTTGAAAGGGGCCCAAAAGGTGATTTTCAACAAGGTATATACTTGAAGGAATGTGGAGGTTTGCTCTCTGGGAATGGAAGAACCTTTGTCAAGTGCTTACTCTGAGTGTACTGGGTAGATATGAGAAGAACATAAGCCATAGTCTCTGCCCTCTGGGAGTTTCTGTTCCATGTTATTACAGAATAACTCAATGCTAAACTGTGATGGTGGAAAGGAAGGAGAGGTGGTGTGTGCTAGAAAGAGCCTGGAAAGCTTATGCAGGAAGTGGAAATATTCTAAAAAGAAGCCAAGCCAGGACTTAGTTAAATTGGAAGAAATGGCATAGCTATTCCAGGTGGGGTCAGCGACACCAACATGACACAAGCCAGAATGACTTTAGGGGTCAGCAGACAGAGGGTTGGCTGGAGGAGAAGGTGTAAATGAAAGTGGGGTGAGAAAGGTTTAGAAAGCAGTAGAGCATCATGGGAGAAGACTTGGACATGGATTCTGCTTCCCGTTCTGCCAGTAACTAGTCTTTGGTGCTGGTTCTGAGATGCAACAACTTGGGCCTTCTGTTTCTTTCTTTTCCTTTCTCGCTTTTTTTTGGCCACACAACATGTGGCATCTTAGTTCCCTGACCAGGGGTCAAACCCATGCCCTTGCATTGGAAGCGTGGAGCCCTAACCACTGGACTGCCAGGGAAATCCTGGGGCTTCTCTTTCTTAATTGCTGGACTATGGAAGTTGAACTAGTTCTGATTCTCAAACCTGGTTTCACATTACAAGGTCCTGTGTGTCTGTTTAAAGTACAGATTCCAGGATCTCACCCCTGTAGATCACGTTTCCATGGATACAGCTGTGGCCCAGGAGTAGTGATTCTCTTAGCTGAGTCTGAGTTTTAAAAACTAGTGATGCCTTGGTTCCACCTAAAGAGATTCTGATTCAGTGGGTCTGGGAGGGTGAGGGAAGGCTTTGAGAGTTTTCAGAGTTCCCATGTTGATCTAGGGAGCAGCTAGGCTGAGGACCATGATCTCTGGTTGAGTCTGAAGTTTTACTGGAGGGCTGGCTAGAGACTCCATCTGAATGGAAGGACTCTAAATCCTTCCTAACTCTCAAGGACTTTGATTCTGTGAAAAGTACATTGGGATCAGGCAGTAGAGGGCCTTAAGTGCTGGATCAAGGGATTTGTACTTTGTTTTATAGGTGGCGAGAGACATGTTAGATGTTCTAGCAGAGGAATAATTTAAGACCTCTCACCTGGGATATTTCATTGCTTTGTAGCTTGACAGCCACCATCAGGCAAGGAAGGGAAAAGAGCAAACTGCCCCTTCGTTAATGCTTTTAGCTGGAAAGGGGTGACCATTGCCAAGTCTAATGTGACAGGGTCTAGTGTCTCTACATAGCACAGACAGAAACAGTCAAGGCGGAGAAGTGGCAAGAGTAGAGAACAGAGCCCGGGGCAGCAGAACAGTGGAGCATGGCCTTCATCAGAGAACAGGCCCCGCTGGTGGGCTGGAGAGAGTGGTGCACTGCGCGTGTGTTCAGTTGCTTCAGTCATGTCTGACACTTTGTGACCCCGTGGACTGCTGTCTGCCAGGCTCCTCGGTCCATGGGACCCTTCAGGCAAGAATATTGGTGTGGGTTGCCATGGCCTCCTCCAGAGACAGTGGTAGATAGGGTGAATTTCAAATTATATTTCAAATTATCACCCCTTCCCACTTCCAGTTCTCCTTTGAATCCTCAGTTGAATTGGATTGCCTCTCTGTTGACCAGGAGTCTGGCTGTGACAGTCCTCTGACCCTTGCCAATCTCTCCTTTTGACAAAGAGAGAGCAGGCTCCAGGCTTACAGCCCCGGGAAGGCCTCTAGCTAGAATTTAGAAGCACATCCCTTCTTATCTAAGGGATGGACACTTAGTCCTGGTCCCTCGTCCCTCAGTTTCAGTGAGTTCAGACAAGCAGGGTTGGGATCTGCGATTTATAGTAGCGACTCAAAGTTTGCTTCTTAAATAACCTTGAGTAAAACATGAGTTGGTTGAAAGAGAAATGTTAATAGTAGCCTGGCTATAAAGGTGAGGCTGAAAGGAGATGCAATTGTGAAGGATTATGCAAATCAGTGACCTTCAGGAAACACAGGTGGGTTCTTTCCAGAACCTGGCCTGGTAGGAGGAAGCCTGGGTTCTTAGTACTGGCCAGACTCCTGCTGTCTCCAGTCTGTAACTGTGGAGGACTCCACTCGATAATCTTTGAAGTTCTTTCCAGGTCTGAAAGTCTGTGTTTCCATGATGGTAATTTCTAAACACAGTCTCCTCCCAGGAGACAGACATGCCTGGAGATTCTCCAGTGGTCATAGCACCATCCTGTGTCCTGATGGGTGCTGAGAGCCTGTGGACAGCTCCCTGGCTTGAACCCTGACATCATTTCTGTGGGACCACCAGCTCCAGATCTCCTTGGAAATTGCAGGGCAATTGTTAGGAATGTGGGTGGTGCAGGCTAAAACATCAAAATCTTTCAAGAAGGAAAAACCAAATCAAAACAAACAAAACAAAACAAAAGACGAATTAAAGCAAATTAAGTAACCTCATAGTTAACAACGGAATTTCCCTCCACTTTCAATTTCTGGGGGGATGGGTGTGTTTCTTTTCTTTTCCTAAAAATATCTTGTCAGGGAACAGATGATGAATCTTATTTCAAATGTGTTTTTTGTCACTATATCTATGCTTCATTGGGCCAACATGAAGAATATCCCTCTAATTCCCCCTCAACTCTCCCCCACCATTAGTGCCAACAGATATTGTCCCACAGATCATTTGAGAGCAGTTTTGTGGCTCTCTTAAGTTTGTGGTTCTTTAATATTAGTGTAAGAAGCACTTAGAGAGTGTACTGAAATTGCAGGTTTTGGGGCTCCAGCCTCAGCAATCTGACAGAGCAGGTGTGGATTAGTGCCCAGAAGCAAGAATCTTTAATAAGCTTCCCAGATGATTTTGACACTGATGGTCTGCAGACCACCCAGCCAGAAGTCTCGTGTTAAGGAAGGTAGCCATGTATGTAGGAATCTCCTTAAGCATCATGGTGTGAACCAACACTTCCCTCCACCCTTCTCCTTTTTACTCAGCCCTTCCTTAAATGAATATCAAGGGCAACTGTGATGTGATCAATATCTCAACAACAGGGGAAGGATAATGTAATGGTATCAGGGCATAAGTTCAGGCAATTCAAAGTCTGCCTTCAAATCCTTACTTTCTAGCTTTGTGATCTTGGGCAAGTTGCTAACCCTCCAGTCTCAATTTCCTCCTCATTAAAATGGGGGGAATCACAACAGGGTTAATTGAGTTAACCCACAGAAAGTTCCTGGCACGAGGTAAGCATTCAGTGAAGGTTAGCTGTTATCATTATGGTAGGCGTTGGGAGAAAGAAGAGGAAAAGGGGCGGAAGGGCAGGATATGGGAGGTGAAAAAGAGGAGTTGGCTCCCCAGGGCTGACCAGCGCCAGGAGAAAGGTATAGTTCCTTCTAGTGAGGGACGTGCATGTATCACCTCTCATCCCGACCCGGGTGAGCTTCTGCGTCTCCCTGAGTGGCAGCGACCACCCAGTGTAACATGAAGATGGAGTCAAAGCGCAGAGTCAAGAGCTGGAGAGAGAACGAGCTGTCTCCACGATGCCACACGGGATGTTCAGCTTGGCATTCACACCACAGAGAGGACTCCATGGCCAGTTTCTGGGCAATAGAGGGTGTTTAGTGACATCATGGAGCTCACAGCCAAGCACCCCATTAAGTCCAATCTCCCAGGACTGTGCCCTGGGCTGTTCTCAACATACCATCCCCTGGGCAGCCCCCAGGGCTGTGGGGGCATTGGCTCATGCTTCCTAGAAATGGTTTTACAGGAGAGACTCAGCAAATGAGAGGCATTTGCCCCTGTAAAGCGGAATGGAGCACTTGTTCGGGGTATTGACACACATTCTCTGGTTTATTTTTCAGGTGCCTACCAAAAGTTTGTGCGCAAATAGCACAGGCATGAGACGTGTGAAACACGCTCCCCGCCGTGCCCGCCCCACCCCCCCAGCCCCTCTGCCCCTGGCCCTTATCATTTTCCGGTATGCCAAAGTACAGTACCTTTGGCAGAGAATGCAAACCTTTTCCCCCAAGGTGTGTCTGGAGTCTCAGAGCCTGGATTGAGCCTGTTTGAGTTCTTACAAGGTTTTGTTTGGGCTGTAAATCTGCTGACAAGGAAATGTGGATACATTTAAAGGGTAAAATGATGGGAATTTCATACACAGAGAACAGAAAGTTTAAGGTTGCCAGTCCAGCTGCTGATGCCTCTTGGGGTGTTGGTGATGGCAAGGAGGAAGAAGGTTGGCTCTCTTGACCTGCCTCCCCTCACTTTCTTGGGATCTTTTCCTTCCTTTTCTCCAACCCTCAGTTTCAGGAAAGGATAAAGAGAAAGCACCCAAACACAAGAACAGAGCAAGCAGTTACTGTTTTGGTATCTGATTTTTATCCCATTTGGAATTTCTAAAGTCACCTTCCAGACTTGGCATCCAATTTTATGAGTATCTCCTAGATAATAAGGAAACGATTATTCTGGCTTCTAGTTGTTGTTTTGTGTAGTCATTAAGTTGTCTCTGACTCTTTGAGATCCTATGGACTGTACCCACCAGGCTCCTCTGTCCATGGGATTTTTCTAGGCAAGAATTCTGGAGTGGGTGGCTATTTCCTTTTCCAGGGGATCTTCCCGACCCAGGTATCGAACCTGCAGTGTCTCCTACATTGCAGGCAGATTCTTTACCGCTGAGCCACCGGTGAAGCCCAATATGGGATGTTAATTTAAATACTAAGAATGATGACTTCTGCTGAAGGTAAAAGTTCTTAAGGGTGGATAAACCAGAAGGTTCCACCTTTGGAAGCCCTGAGCCACGCCCCCCTCTCTTTGCAGCTTTCCTATCTGGCCACCAGGATCCACTCTTTCCCTGCCTTGTAGCAGCTCCAGCAGTCTTTTTTTCTCCCACTGTCAGCCCGGTATGAATCCAATCAGGGGCTTCCCTCTGTGTCGCCAAACAAACCCCAACTCCTGATGCGGGGGTGGTGGTGGGCGATGCAGAGTCCTGACCCCAGCCAATAATAACAATGTTATAACATGTTCTAGATTTGCCTCTTAGGCGCTCAGCTTGCTTTTCCCCACCTGCCTTTAATTTTTACCCTTACCACAAGCCGATAGAGATATACATCAAAGACTTATCAGATGCGTGCGCTCAACAGAACTGAAATGCTCAGTCCATCTAATTTCGAAAATTCTAAATAGCTACCTTCAATGAAGTTCAAAGAATATCATTGTTCGTATGTGCCTTACAAAAAAACAAACCAAAAAATCTCCTTTGGCTAACTGAATTGAGACATGACACTAGGCGAATGTAGCAAGGTATGAAAAAAAATAAAGGAAAATACAGGTAAATTGAAAGTTAACAGAACATTTTCTAGCAGTAATTTCAGTTTGTACAAAGGCTCAGGGTTGGTCTGTATTGTGATGTCACTGAAATATCTCCGATTTAAACCTAAGTACTTTAATAACTAGTTAGGGAAAGAAAAACTTTCTTTCCCAGGCAAGGGGCAATAGAAACCTTTCTGTTAGATTCCTTTGATTACAATAGTCCTTTGTTAACAGATTGTAACATTGCCCCAGGAGTGGTGATAAGCTCCTAAAATCCAGAAGACTTGTCTTGCCTGTGAAGAGACTGGTTCACCTTGAAGATGGATTGAAAAGAAAATAAACGTCTAACGTTTAAACTTTATTCTTGTCTTCTCACTTCTCTTTGGCTGAGAACTCTGACAAAGTCAACATTAGTGTGGAAATAATGTAAAGCCAAAGCACACGGAAGGGAAATGATTATTCACATTTGTTGCTTGGAAACCCTTCTCAAATTAGCAAGTATCATCTTTAGGTGTGTCCCTGCCACTTGAAGCAGAAGTTAGGCAGTTATTGGATTTGTTTGATAAGTGCGCTATTGAGAGAAAAAAATACCCACTTTGGAAGGTCGAGATTATCTCTGCTGATTTTTCAATGATCATTTATTAAACAATAACTGGATGAGTAATTAGATGGAAGAGGATAGTGAAGAGTCTTTGGCTCTCGCCTAAGAGCTACCGCATCAGAGAGTGGACCAATTATTTTGTAACTGGTAAAAGGCCAATAATTATTTTGTAATTGTAAAAAGTCCAATAATAATTTTGGACTTCCCAGGCAGCACAGTGGTAAAGGATCTGCCTGCCAAAGTAGGAGATGCAGGAGACTCAGGTTTGGTCTCTGGGTTGGCAAGATCCCCTGGGGGAGGAAATGGCAACCCACTCCAGTCTTCTTGCCTGAAAAATTCCATGGACAGAGAAGCCTGGTAGACTGTAGTCCGTGGGATCGCCAAGAGTTGGACACAACTGAGTGACTGAACACACACACACAATAACAATATTAATAATAGTAATATAATTATGATTTTGTAACACTAATTATTTTGTCACACTATTTCCAAGCTACAGCAATTTGAAGATTTAAAAATGAGAAGAAACTTGAAAGATGGTTCTGTGGTCTCCTACTTTATAGTCAAAGGAATAGAGGCTCAGGGTCACACACCTACTTGGTCAAGATTAGAATCCTGGGCTACTAATTCCTGCTGCTGCTGCTAAGTCGCTTCAGTCGTGTCCAACTCTGTGCGACCCCATAGACAGCAACCCACCAGGCTCCCCTGTTCCTGGGATTCTCCAGGCAAGAACACTGGAGTGGGTTGCCATTTCTTTCTCCAATGCATGAAAGTGAAAAGTGAAAGTGACATCGCTCAGTCGTGTCCAACTCTTAGCGGACCACTGGATTTTCTGTTTGCTCCCAACACCCTTATTTGATTAGCAGAGCCATTCACTGGAGGAGCAAAGGAATGAGAGGCAGTGTAACCTGATACTGTGCATTTTATGCATTTTATTCTCCCTACTCTAGGTACCAGTCTATGTATATCTTGTTCCAATCCATTAATTATGGTGGTCAGAGAGAAAAGAGGATAGGAGAAAGAAGAGAGAGAAAGATGAAAGTTTTGTCAAAAACATTAGCGAAGGATCCCAGGGCAATGGCCAAGTCGGATGGGATGGGTCCCACTCCACCCTAAACAGGAGAGGAGGGGCTCAGCTCCCCCTTGCTCTTTTGTCCACACCAGCACTGCTTGCTAAGTGTTTATTCCTCACTTCATCTCTATTTCCCCCTATGGTAGACGAGTGTTTTCATTCCTGTTATGCCTGAGAAAGTTCCAAAAATACACAGAGAAAGTCTGGTTATATGGTATTCACAATTGGCCCCAGAACAGAAAGTACTACTTTGAGAAGGAGCTTGTGCGTGGTGTCTGTTTGTTCAGGATCCAGCATCATTGTGTAGGTCTGGAGTTTGAAATAACCACTCACATATTTGTGTTTCTTTCCAACCAGTCTTAAGCTTTTGAGCTTTTCTCATTGCCTAGGCCTGTCTTAATAATACTGTAACAAAAGTTCCTGAACTTTTCATCAGACAAACAGGAGTTGAATTCTGGCTGGACCTGTATTTAACCATGGGCAAATTTCTTAATCACCATAAGCCCTGGTTTTCTCACCTAATATGGGAATAATAATATATGTACATCTGGATAATGAGGAGTAAATAAGATAATGTTAATAAGGGGATTTCCACAGTGTGTGGCATAGAGTCAAAGCCCAGGAAGTGGTGACTGGTATTGTCATCACTGTCAGTTGCAGACATGGGCCAGGACTTGGCAGGTGTCTGTACTACATAAAACATTAATCTAAATCAGAGGCTTTCATAGAGTAATCCAGAACATTCTATTTTGTAGAAAGTGTAGATATAAGTATCAGATGAAGTTTAATTTCCCTCGCATGTGTGTGTGCTGCACTTCAGTCGTGTCAGACTCTTTGCGTCCCTATGGACTGTAGTAGCCCACCAGGCTTCTCTGTCCATGGGCTTCTCCAGGCAAGAATACTGGAGTAGGGTGCCGTGCCCTCCTCCAGGGGATCTTCCCGACCCAGGGATTGAACACTCATCTCCTGCACCTCCTGTATTGCAGGCAGACTCTTTACTGCCGAGCCACCAGGGAAGCCCTTGATTTCCCTTAGATGTGTATTATGAAGGATTTGGACAGAAACAGGGTCTAAGGGCATGCCGGAACTGTCCCTGCTGGAATGAACAGGCTTAAGGTTTAATCCATCGTCTAGGATGCAGGGTAGTAGGTATGAGAAGAGAGGGGGTCAGTCACTGGCTTCACACTGAGGTTCTGAGATCTGTTTCGGGGCAAAGTCAGAACCTGGAGGGCTCTGTGGAACCTGGTAGCAATTGGAAAGGATGTCCCCATGCCCTGGGACAGGGTGTTCCAAGAGAGAAACTGCTTCTGTCTGGGGGATCTTTAAAAGCTTTCCTTCTGACAGCCAGGCTTAGCAATTGTAAAGTTCATGAATCTTCTTGCTGCTGATAATTCTTAACTCTAGTGTGATGTATACAGGGAACGTATCTTCCCAAGTGGTGTCATCAGGGATTTCTGGGAATGTTTACTTCACCGTGCCTCTGATAAGACCTGGAATATACCTGTTTGGGGTTCAAGTCCTGGTGCCACCACTAACTAACTGTGGATGTTGGCAAAGTACTTGGTCTTGGGTTCCACTGAACCTTATCAGGTTACTTGCTCATCTGTAGGCTAGCTGAAGAGGTGGGTTGAGAGCGCATAATCAGATACTCTTGATAGGTGTTGATGGTGTTGAGGTTGACACTGGGTAGGCAAGGGATCACAGGCAGGAGAAGGACACAGCTGGGGAAATTGGTCAGAGTCTCCAATTTTGCAAGAAAGCCAGAGCTAGCCAGGTCTTCTAGTAGCTCTTCAAAAGAGTGACAGGTGGCACCAACACAGGCTGGACTATGCATTTGGGCCTGTGAGTCATCAGGACATGGGACAGATTCCTTGACTCCTCTGACCCTCAGTCTTCTTACATGTAAAATGGGAATGATGGCTACTTCCCTGCTTGTCCTGCAGTGTGTGTGTGTGACCTTTATACAAGGTCATTGTATAAACACACTTTCTAAAGCTGATAGGCAACTGAGACATGTCCATCATTTTTCTTAGCAAAGGAGATGGCTACTTCTACTCTCCTTTGAAGGCTCCCCCTTTTACTTTCTTTATCTCTACTTGCTTGAGGAAAGGGCATTGTATGCCTCAGTGCAAAGTAAGAAAACTGGTTGAAATGGTCTAATATTTAGAGGACTTATCAGCATGCAAAGAAAAATGGTTATTATTTTAATTATAATAGACAAAGGTTAATAAATGATTGATTTTTGATATTTACGATCCAAAGAGGGCTTTTTTCTCTCCTAATAACTTCAATACAAAAGACTTGAAAAAATTACCTGATTTTATAGGTTTATAGAACAGTTTTGGGGGTTAGGGAGTGGAGTGATGATGGAGAATTGAAAGCTTGAAAAATCAGCTAGAGAAATTCAAGTCTGGAAAATGCCTAGAGAACCCATTCATTTCTGCAAAAGAAATTTCCATATCAGAACAGCTCACTTGACCACATGTATTATAGCTCTACCTAGCCTCGGTTTTAACTTTTATTAGGTTATTCCATCTGGCTCCTGATCGCCATCAGAAAGTATTATATGTGAGGAATCTCTGCAGCCTGAGGTCTTAGTTCACAGAGAATTTTGATACTTCCACTTATCTTTATTGGGCAGCTTGTAAAGAGATTGAAGTTCTTTACTCAAACACTGACTCTAAATCCATATGGAGAGATGATGGGTAAGTGATTAAGTTGTTAAAATGGAGAAAATGCAGGCTCCATTAATGGTCAGAGGGATGACACCAGGTGGTACACTGAGCTGTTCGGCTGCTTGTCTGGGCTACTTGATGAGTGTGTGATGTGTGTGCCTGTGCGTGTGCAGGCGTCTGTGTGCCATATTCACCTTGGGTGAAATTGTGATGGAGGTTCAGACAGTTCTCGCCATTCCTCCCTCTTCTTTTGTTTGTGTTTGTTCTTACTACTTCTCCCTGCTGGCCCAACACCTTGTTATTCTCTCCTTCTCTGCTTTAGCCTTTCTTTGCAAAGTCTGCAGTAGGGGCTCCGCTCTCCTACATCTCAAGGGTAATTTATCATTAACAGCTTAGAGTGGTATTAAAGGGGATGTGGGAGGCATTTGCTTTTTCGAGTTTGTGCTTCAAAGAAACTCTCGGGCTAAAAAGGGTGGAAGTGTTGACCAGGATAGGAGGCACAGGAGTCTGCTGCTTAGAAAAATCACTTCATCCAAGGACCGGATGATGTTCTGCCTGGGGGAGAGTTTGAGAAGGGACACTAAAAGCTGTTTTAAAAAGAAGTAGCAGGACCAGGGTGGCAGGGGGTGGGGGAGATTTTGATCCTGGTTCACTGCAGGACTGGGGGCAGTGGCAGCCTCTCTAAGGAGAGCGATTTCATCTCGGCTATTGGAGTGGGAGGCCCTCGATTGGAGAAAGTGAGCTCCGGAGCTCTGGCAGGGCTGGCCGGCATTCTTGTGGTGACTGGGCAGCAGGGAGGTGACACGCTAAGGCCCCTCCAACTCTAAGCACTATGATTCTGCCATCACCTTTGACTGGTTCTGAGGGGAGTTCAGCCCCTGGTCTGCATCAACCTATATTTTCACTGGAAAATGCAGTTTTCACTCCACTCTTTTGTATCGGGAAAGCAACATTAGGCTTTTAAGAGAGTTCAGCCCACGTCCCCCTTTCCTGCCAAATGTCAGTCTTTGCTTCTTCCACCGTGCTTAGTTCTATATTTTTCAAGGGGCACTCGGGTGGCTCCAGTCTGCTAATTTAGACATTCACAATTTCCTGGAGACTGAATACATTCCTGCCTTGCCGTTCTCAAAGCAAGGTCACTCAGATAACAAGAGATACGGAGGAAAATGGCGTCGTTCTCGTTTTCAGTAAACATCTCTGATTAGTATTCATTTGAGATATTAATAGCGCTGAGAGTAAACACCAGGGTTTTATCCCCTCATCTAAACGGGCATTTAACTCAAGGTATGTCCCTTCTGTTTTGTCGTGATTCATAAATCACCCGCCTGTAAAAATCAAAGGCTGAGAAGATTTGGTTACCTGTGGCCATGAAGGACTTTCTATCAGTGACATTTGCCTTCCTGCCCTGGGTTCTCTTAAGTACTGGAGCCTTTCTCCCGCCACCTTTGACCTGGACTTCCTGTCCTAGCATAAACATCTCCTCTCTTTTATTCTGACAGATGTCTGTAGAAGCACAGTGAAACGTTACGAGACGAGGGTTTGTTTGTGTTTATTTGGTTCCTTCGCAAAGTGGTCTGGCTGGATGTAATCAGCGTGGTCTTTCTGCTTTGTTCAGCGGGCTTCAGTAATGTTGTGCAGATGCCAAATGTGACGTGTTTGGACGCAAGGTAGTTTAACTATAGTCTTATTTGCACCTCATGACTTCATGTCACTGGGGGCTTTGTCTCCAATAAGCCAGCCCAGAAAGAGAAGCAGCCGCTATAAATGTGAACACACACTATAAAAAAGGCTAGAGTGCTCATTTCGCTATAGGTTCTGAGGAGGAACATTTGAAAACTGAGCTAAACCCTTGTGGCCTTTCTTTCCCTTGCTTTTTTTTCTTTTTGTTTCTTTTCTTCAATGACAGTTATGAGTCTGTCCCTCAGTCACACCATTTGGCATTGGAAGGTTACAAGGCTGGGTCGTTTAAGAAGTCCATTTCAAAGGGTCTTGAGGCTGGGACTTTGGACTGAAGCTTGGCCTGTAAATGCCTTGTTAAAATTCCTGTGACAGAGTCTGGTGGGTGGGAGGTCGATACATTCCTCCCTTGGTGACTTCCTGCCTGGACTGCCATTCCTCCAACAAGAGTCTTCTTTTGTCTTCAGATGTTCCACACTGGAAATGAATCCTGATGGCATCGATCTTTATTCAATTTTTTAAAATTGTGGCAAAATATGTTGCTGTTTGGTTGCTTCAGTTGTGTCCAACGCTGCGACCCCATGGCTCCTCTGTCCACGGGATTCTCCAGGCAAGAACACTGGAGATGGTTGCCATTTCCTTCCCTCTTCCCAACCCAGGGATTGAACCCATGTCTCCTGCATTGCAGGTAGATTCTTTACCACTGAGCTACCAGGGAAGCCTGTGGCAAAATACACATAATATAAAATTTGCCATTTTAACCATTTTTAAGTAAACAGTTCTCTGATATTAAGTGCTCTCATTGTTCTGCAACTCTCAACACCCTCCATCTCTAGAACTTCTTTGCTGTCCCAGACAGAAACCCTGTGCCCATTAAACATAAACTCCCCACCCCGCCTCTCTGCAGCCCTTAGTAAGCATTATCTACTTTCTGTGAATTTGACTCTTCTAGGGACCCTATAGAAGGAAACCATGAACTTGACCATGATTCTTCTAGGAGACCATGAACACTTGTCTCTCCTCCACATAATCACCACTTCTCTCCCTAGAGATGTCCTCTGCCAGTGGTGTGATGCTTCCTTCTGTTTCCTTTCTCTGTATTTACATGCCTACACACCTCCACATACACGTTCCTTTAAAAATAACAGTGGGTACCCAGTGTTCTAAGTGTTCTGCAACTTACTCTCTTCATGTAACAACACTTCTTATAAATTATTAGGGTTTATTTCTTTGTTTTACTGGCTTCAACCTATTTTGAAATATGGTGATGGTTTAGTCACTAAGTCATGTCTGATTCTTGTGACCCCATGGACGGGTAGCCTGTCAGGTTCCTCTGTCTTTCCTCTCCAGGCAAGAATATTGGAGTGGGTTGGCATTTCCTTCTCTAGGGGGTCTTCCCGACCCAGGAATTGAACCCAGGTCTCCTGCACTGTGGACAGATTCTTTTACCGATTGAGCTATGAGGGAAGCCCTTTTATGGATCTGTCATAATTTATTTATTGCTCCCCAACCGATGGACATTTGTTTTCAGTTTTCCTTGTCATTCCTGATGAATAGCTGTACGTAACTTTTAACATCCTCCTTTCATGCATGCGAGCAAATATTTTTTTAAAAGCATGATTCCTGGAAGTAGAATTGCTTAGTTCAAAAGCATGTGCACTTACAGTGTTTACAGGTGCCGCCAAATTGTTTTCCAAAAACGCATCGCTAAGTTACACACTCCCTGAGTGATGGATGATGTTGCTTTTCCTGGAATCCCCTCCAGCATTTGATATTATTAGTCTTTTAAACTTCTTCCAAATCTTAAAATTTTCTATTCACATTGATCTACTAAGGTAACAGAAGAACTCAAAGAAGGAGTAGGAAAGAGCAGATCAGAGTAGAAAAAGGGAAGGGAAGATGAGAGGATTTGTCCTGGGGTGCTAGTACTCCTTTTAAGACTGTGCAGGGCTGGCTTAAGGCCATTAAGAACAGATGTTCCTGAAGACAGTGGACAGGGCCTCTAATGCTAAGTCCACAATCCATGTGTCCTCTTGTTGTGTGGCTGGGGCTAAGGGGTGACCCAGGGCTGTCTGCCCCCCATGAGTTGGCCACAGTTGCCTCTGTTCAAGGCAGAGGCCAACACCTGTGTGGTCTCAGAAGCAGCAAAGCTGTAAGTGTCCTGAGATTTATCTTGAATCTGCTTCACCCATGGGGCTCCCTCTGCCTGGAGCACTCTTCACCCAACTCGTCTGCCCAACTTGCTTGTCTTTAAGTCAATTCGAATGTCGCTTCCTCAGAAAGACCTTCCTAAGCTCAGATCGGTCCAGTCCTTTCCCTTCAAAAGCACTTGTAATGGTTATAGTTAAATGTTTGTGTGGTGATTGCCTCTGACTGTTGATAAAGTCTGTCTCTTCCTTTAAAGCCTAACCTCAGGGAAGATCAGAAATGGGTACATTGTAGGCGCTCAATAAAGACCGGTGGATGAATCAAGGAAAGCAAGGCACCTACAGGGTAGAGCAATTTACTTTTCATTCACAAATGAAAACACGGAGGTCAGAAGAGGGTCTAAGGTTTACACACACAGACCATCCTTGTGGACCATCCAGCCGGTTTCCAGCGCTCTGATTAGTGCTCAAAACAGTGTCTAGTGCTTGCTTGAATCATTTCACATCAAAGCCACCCTATGAGGTAGTTGTTATCTTCACCCCATTTTACAGATGGGAACATCAAGACACAGAGTTCTTCCTGGGAGCTAAGTGAGGCTGATGGTTCATATCATAGCTGAGCTTGGCCCTGACAACATTTTAAAAGAAGGGAGAGAAGGCTGGTTACTCTTCTGCTTCTTCCTCTGGGAAGGAGTCCCTGAACTTGCTTGTCTTGGTTTACTTCTTTAAGGATGCTAGGGGATTGCCTCCCAACTTTTGAGTAAACCAAATAAGCCAAGTATTAATGACCCAATTATCCTACAAGAGAGGGTCCTATGCATTTTAAAAGAGGATACCTGGGGTTAACAGCTTGATCACAAGGGATAGCTCTTGTCTAGTGGAGACTGCAGGCTGGGGAAGGATCTGCAGTGCGTCCTCA
Organism: Redunca redunca; assembly: GCA_006410935.1. Lineage (NCBI taxonomy): Eukaryota > Metazoa > Chordata > Mammalia > Artiodactyla > Bovidae > Redunca > Redunca redunca. The sequence goes on from SJYQ01000908.1 coordinate 168,718, forward strand.
CCCTTCCTAACAGCACATCAGAGAGGGCTCAGGCCCAGCTCTCCTGGGTGGAAAGGTCTAGTCTTGAGTGTGACTCTATTTGTAGCACTTCCCGCCGAAGCTAAAAATGCTCTTACAAGGGAAATTCGATTGCTTCATGAGGTTGGATGAAAGGCCTTAGGACTTTTCTTTTCTCTCTCCTGAGCTCCAGAAGCCACTTAGGAATCATGTTCTCAGTCTCAAAATAGAAACCAAAACCTACTTTAATTTATCTAATTTACTTATTTATACCTCAAATTTTCCACGAAGGGAGTCAGCCAGAACTGTTCTTGATAGCTTTGAGGCAGCGTGGGAAAATGCAAAGGGAAAGGACTCTGAGATCAGGCTGACTGGAGTTTAAGCCTCAGCTTTTTCTACTTACTAATTGTGTGTTAAGCTTCCTGTTCTTAAGTGTTCCATTCTGGGAAAGGTATTGATGATGTCTGCCCTTGTGATGATGGGAAGGTTTGTCAGGCACCTAACAGCAGATCTTGGGCAAACATCGATTGATTGCTATAACTTTCACATTTAAACGAATTTACAAAGTCAAGTTTTGGGGCCAATAAAATCCCCTAGAAAGTGTTAGTTGCTCAGTCATGTCTGACCCTTTGCGACCCCATAGACTGTGGCCTGTCAGGGTCCTCTGTCCATGGAATTCTCCAGGCAAGAATACTGGAGTGGGTAGCTAATCCCTTCTCCAGGGGATCTTCCCGACTCAGGGACTGAACCTGGGTCTCTTGCACTGCAGGCGGATTCTTTACTGTCTGAGCCACCAGGGAAGCCCTAAATCCTGCCCTTATTAAATTTATTCTGTTTTTAGGACTTTCAGAAGCATTGATATAGGTATGATATACGTGATTTACTTCTGCTGCTGCTGCTGCTAATTCGCTTCAGTTGTGTCTGACTCTGTGCGACCCCAGAGACGGCAGCCCACCAGGCTCCCCTGTCCCTGGGATTCTCCAGGCAAGAACACTGGAGTGGGGTGCCATTTCCTTCTCCAATGCATGAAAGTGAAAAGTGAAAGTGAAGTCGCTCAGTCATGTCCAACTCTTGGCGACCCCATGGACTGTAGCCTACCAGGCTCCTCTGTCCATACGATTTTCCAGACAAGAGTACTGGAGTGGGGTGCCATTGACTTCTACTTCCTCTTAATTTGGTGTGTATTACAATGTTATGAAAAAATGTGTGACTCATCTAATAGTCACATTAGTCCTGGGGAATGATTTTTAAAATTAGTATGTATCTTTCAATTATTTATATATCTTAAAATTCTTACCTGAAATTTCTCTCTTTAGCTACCCATAAAACCATAAAGAATTTATTGAGAGTCATTTCCCTGGGACCCTAATCAGGATACATCTCTGAAGCCATGACAATTGCCTTTTAAACTTTTAATGATGTAGAATGATTTTTATTTCTAACATTGAAATTTTCAAATAATGTATGTGCAACGAATGTAAANACCCCATGGACTGTAGCCTACCAGGCTCCTCTGTCCATGGGATTTTCCAGACAAGAGTACTGGAGTGGGGTGCCATTGACTTCTACTTCCTCTTAATTCGGTGTGTATTACAATGTTATGAAAAAATGTGTGACTCATCTAATAGTCACATTAGTCCTGGGGAATGATTTTTAAAATTAGTATGTATCTTTCAATTATTTATATATCTTAAAATTCTTACCTGAAATTTCTCTCTTTAGCTACCCATAAAACCATAAAGAATTTATTGAGAGTCATTTCCCTGGGACCCTAATCAGGATACATCTCTGAAGCCATGACAATTGCCTTTTAAACTTTTAATGATGTAGAATGATTTTTATTTCTAACATTGAAATTTTCAAATAATGTATGTGCAACGAATGTAAATAGCGACACTAAGTAAGTATCACATAGTTGGAAAAATCTCAGTGGCTGATCATACTTGGGCCAAAGTAGATTGCAGATTGAATATAATGGGAACAGGGAATATGGTTCAATTAGAAAGTTCTGCCTGTGCATGGATTGGTTTAACATCTATGTTATCTTGCCTATCTTATTTATTCTTTGTGTTCTTAGAATCTAACACACAGTAGGTTCTGAATAAATGTTTATTGTGTGAACACATGAATAGTTAGGAATTATTTCCATATCTATCAGTTATATTGACCTGTGTAGTTACCATAAATCTTAGGGCCTTTGCTAAATTTTCCATTCATTCTGCAAACTTACCGGTGCCTACTCTCTGCCAAGCACTGAGCAGAACTAGGCATAATTCTTCCCTGCTCTCTTGGTGCTTACATCCTCAGGAGGGCAAGACATCACCTTGATAAAAATCAAATCACAGTTGTTGAGACTGGTGCATTCCAATAAGGGAGAAAACCAGAGGGGCTGGAGGGTAGAGGTAAGTGGCATGTGAAGGGTTTGGAGAGGTAAGCAGAGAGCAGGCTGAGCTGGGCCATTGTTATGGACTAAACTGTGTTCCCTCAAATTTATATTGGAAGCCCTAACCCCCAATGTGACAGTACTAGGAGATAGGGCCTTTGGGGAGATAACTAAGATTAAATGAGCCTATAGAGGTAGGGCCCTAATCCAATAGTACTGGTGCCCTTATGAGAAGAGAGAGGCACCAGGGATGTGCTTTCACAGGGGAAAGGCCCTGTGAGGACACATGGAGAAGTCAGCTATCTGCAAGCCAAGGTGAAACTGACCTTGTTGGCACCTTGATCTTAGACATCCAGCCTCCAGAATGGTGGGAAACAAAGTTCTTTTGTTTACACCACACAGTCAGTAGTGTTTTCTTATGGCATCCCAAGCAGACTAATATAACCATAGAGGCCATATTAGGGAATCTGGTTGTTACTCCAAGAGTAATGCAAAGCAGTGGAAGGTTTTAAAACGGGGTCAGCTTTGTATTTTGGAATGATTACCCTGATTGCAGTGAGGAAACAGAATGGGGAGAAGTATAGGCAGATGTGGATTTTTTTGGGAAAAAAAAATCTCTGCAATCATGGTTTAGAACATAATTCTCTTTCCATAATTCTGTTCAGAGTTGTTCTCAAACAACCTTCCATCCAGGGAAGATTCTGCAAAGAGTGACCATAAAGTCGCACAGTTAGGTCACCAAAAGCGGCTTGTTACAGTTTCTGGAAACCTCTTCTCTGACTCTCTGAAGCCAGCTGAGCAGAAAGTGTCCTGCAGGAAGACAGGGGCTGCTGATGGGGACCTGATTCATCTGTTGTGCTCTTGGTTAGGTGTGGCTTCTTTCTCTCTGCTGCTAAGGTTCTTTTTGATTGAATGCACAGGCCAGTGAGAGAAGGGGAGGAAAGTCAAACTTCAACCTAGAATGCTGTGAGTTATCTTTCCCATCCAGCCCTCTCACCCTCTTCCAGATTATCTCAGTTGTTTGTTTCAGCCCTGAAACAATGAAGAACAACTCTGATGGGGAAAAAGAAAACAGAAAATTTGGGAAACTATTGTAATCACCAGTCACAATGAGCAGAAAATTAACAAAAATATTTAGTGTTAGTTGCTCAGTTGTATCTGACCCTTTGAGACCCATGTAACCCGCCAGGCTCCTTTGTCTGTGGAATTCTCCAGGCAAGAATATTGAAGTGGGTAACCATTCCCTTCTCCAGGAGATCTTCCTGACTCAGGGGATCGAACTCAAGTCTCCTGTGCTACAGGCAGATTCTTTACTGTCTGAACCACCAGGGAAGACCAACATTTAAGGGGTAGCTTAAACACAGCAACCATTTATTTTTCTAGCTCACAATTCTGTATGATGGCAATTTGAGTCGGGTTCAGTGGGGTGGCTTGGCTGACCAAAGCATGGGGATTGGCCGGCCTTGTCTGCGGATCAAGTCATGTGCCTGCTGTCAGCAGCTGATTAGCTTAGGGGCTGGCTGACCATCAGTGGGGTCCTATCCTACTTCCTGTGACCGCTCATCTTTCAGCAGACCAGCCTGGGCAAGAGGGTGAGCCCCTGTGGACATGTACTTCTCAAGCTTCTGCTTGGGGCATACTGGCTAACATTGAACTGGCCAAAGGAAACCCCAATGCCAGTCAGATCCAAGGGGTAGAGAAACAGACTCTACCTCTTGATGGGAATTGCTGCAAGGATGCACTCTGTAGGGACATGGCAACAGGGAGGGAAAGAATTCGTGGCCATTTTTATAGTCAACGACTCTTCCAGCGTCAGTCATGTGCTGTACAATGCTTTCAACTTTGCAGTTGTTCGCCTACCATCCTTGTTAATTTTCTTTAACTTGGCTTAAACAAAATGCCTGTTTTAGCCTCCTCCTATGCAATCTTATCCTTGAAATCACAATATGTTGGTTATTGTTATGGGTTGAATTGTGTCTCTCCAAAATTCATATATTAAAGTCCTGACCCCCAGCCCCTTAGAAGACGGGCTTATTTAGAAATAAGGCCCCTGTGGGTGTCATTAGTTAAGACGAGGTGATACTGGGGCAAAGTCGGCCGCTAATCCAGTATGACTTTTGCCCTTATAAGAAGGTGGCCGTGTGAAGATGGGGAGACTAGGAGAACACCATGGGATGTCAAGGGCAGCTGCAAACCAAGGGATGCTAAAGATTGCCAGCAAACACCAGGAGGTAGGAAGAAGCAAAGGCTTCCCATTGGCCTATGGGGGATCACGGCCCTACTGTTGCCATTTCGAATTCTAGCATCCAGAAATGTGAGACAGTACATTTTGTTATTTTAAGCCAGCTAATTTGTGGTATTTTGCTATGGTAGCCTGAGGAAACTAACACAGTTATTTAGTTTTTAAAAATAAGATAATAGCTTAAATCATATGAAGTTTCAACCTTTGTATTTTTCAGATACAGAATGGTTGAGTAACAGCAATTTTACATTAAATAAATACCTGACTATTGAAAAAACTTGTGGGCTACCTAAAATTATGTGTATGCAATCTTTGGTACATTGCTACACTATGGAAGATGTCAATTTAAAGTTGTCTATTTAAAAAAAAGGCATTTCGACTTCGGTGGAAAGGTCAGGCTCAGTTAACGCCTCTCCCCTACAATATCATCTTTCTTGCTCTACATCCTTGCAGAGGCATTAGAATAAAAAGCTGTATAATTAATTTGCAAGTTTTCTAAAAAATTTTTTAGTACTGAACTTGATTTAAAAAAAATCATTAATTAGTCCCTGACCTTGGGATCATAAGAAATCAAAGAGTGGATTTTCTAGGCCAGACAAAATGTGCCTTTTGGCTTCTAAATAAGATATGTGGATTGCATCAAATTTCCTTCATCGAGACAGTCCAGATTAGCTTGTAACTATTTCAGTAGAATTGAATTTCAGTTACTTTTGCATGGAAATCAAATAATAAAAAAGCCATGAAATCTAAAATTTCTGAATCTTGCGAATACCAGCTAATTAAGAGACTTTATCTGTCATGATTATTTTGAGCAACTGATTATTTCCATCAATCAACCAAGCAACCCTGATAAGCCAATCATTTTTGAATCGATGCTGAGCCACTGAAAAGTTACCATAGATACCAAATTCTACAGCCATCACAACACAAAGTCAGGTTAGAATTGGAAGTGACAGGTGTATTCATCACATAGTTAACCAGCCTTTGAAGGGAAAGAGAGAGTTTGTCAGAGTCCTTAGGCTGGGTATAAAAGATTGCAGAGAACACTCAAACAATTCCCAAAGAGCACTTCAAAAGCAGGAGAAAGGGTCCGGTTTTCATTAGAAATGCAGGAAGATGTTTGCTTGAAATTCAAGCTCTAAGTAACAAGTTCCTTGAAGTTTTGCTTGTCTGTCATTTACCAGGGGTCACCAGTAAGTTATCTTTAGAGCAGAGTTTCCGTTTTTTCTTTTTTCTGCATCAAAAGTAATAAGGATGGTTGAGAGCATGGGGCAATGATTACTGTAAAAAGCAGTCCTGATTGCACTGTTTATACATGTGGAAATGTGAATATATATGTGTTTACATATATGTATATATATTTATATTTACCTGTGGTCAATGCTGTCAGAATAAAAGCATGGAAACAAAAAATATATTTTGAGATCCATTGGACATAAGCCAGTGTCTGTTACAAGTAAGAATATTGCATGCTCAGAGCTTCAGAGAATAAATGGGGAGAAAAAGAGGGTTTGGAGTGAAATAAATGAATATATTTCAAAGGTATAGCGTGTACCTTCCAGTTTTTTGGGGGGTAGCTGAGGCAAACCCAGGTCCATGTCCAGTGAGCTGTCCTCCTCATACATAGCAGCACTTGGACTGAGTGGAGACACAGTGTGGACCTCAGGCCCTGAATGAGCCCTGGCAAGGAGTCAGGAGAGTGCAGCTCTGCCCGGCTCTGTCATTTACTCTGTTTGAACATGAAGCTCTCCAGGACTCTACGACCCAGGACAGGAGCTTGGTCTGCCTCAGTTGATATAAGTTTCATCAGGTGCTAACATTCTTTGAGTGTTGACGGTTATTTGTGTCTACAACCAGCAGTGGCTTCTGGGGACTTGTTCATCCTGCCTAATTATCAGCTCTCATCTGTCCCATAATGTGTGTCATGGGGAGCCCTGAGCACCATTTTGCTTTCATATTCCTAAAATGCTGTGTTTGGGAACTGTATAAGCATACCAGTTCAAAGAGTTTGATAAGCAGAGGAAAGGGGATTTGAGGAAGTTTCTGAGGCTCGGAACCAAGGGTGGGAACTCGGGTGTGTGTGTCACCATGTAGGAAGGACTCTGCTCATCCAGAAGGAGGGTGGCTTCCCTGGGCACCAGAATCTTGCACCAACTGATCCAAGCTTTTTGTATCTCTCTCCTTTATAGTTCTGAAGGGGGAGCGTCATCATAACAACCAAAAGGTCAGTGGAGAAGCTCTGAATCCATATCAGACGATGTACAATTTACTAGACAGTAATATGATCTTTTTAGTTATATTATCTATTTGATGTCAGTCTGTACCCATATTTATATCTGTCAATGAAAAATAAAAACCCAGTGTTGGTTCAGTATTAGGTGCCTCTAACTTTCCCCTTTTTCCCCATCTCAGTTCATGGTTGTGATTATAAGTGATCCATGGTGGCGTCTTTCTTATTTGCTTATATGAATGAGGTTCCTTTTACTCTAACACCTCGATTCTTTGCCTCCCTCAGTATCGTCAAGGATTTTAATGCTGTGCGAAATATGTTTTGAATTCTTATATTTCTAATGACAACAACAGCAACATAAATGGAATTTTGTTATAGATCCCGTTCTGTTTCTTGTACTTTTTTTCACCAAGCATTATACTTTTTAGAACTATTCCTATTGCTCTCTGTCCTCACCACTTTGATATTCATTCAGCAAAATATTTACTGAGAACATATTATGTGTCAGGACCTGTTAGCCAGAAGCTGTAGTGATGAAGTCTGCAGACAAGACCTTTGCTCTCTGGCTACCTTTGCTCCTTTGCTAGATTTTACTGGGTGGCAATAGACAATAAACAAGTAAAGACATAAACAAACAATATAATTTGGGACAGTGATCAGCACTCAATAAAATAAGGAGAAGTGATGGTGTCTGGAGGTCAATGGTACATAAGGGGTTGGCCAAAGTCGTTCATTCTAAGGGGTCAGATTTGAATTGTGACCTGGAGGGAGATCACTACAGGCAGAGGGGAGTGCAGTGATGCTACCAAAAATTACTTGTTCTGAAGCAGAACTATGTAATCCATTGAGTGACTGCTGAAAGCTTCAGGCAGGACTGAGTAAGGACTCTTGGATGCACTTCGAGCTTCTTCAGTTCTCTTTCTCGTTCCTGTGCCTTGTTCTCCTCTCTGATCAGGAGGATGAGTGGACAGAGGCCACCTGCGGTGGGACAGAGTCACTGGGTTCCTGCATGCTTTTCCTTGATAATAGCGAACTCTTCCTTCATCCCCTCCCCGTCCCTTCCTTCCACCCTCCTTCCCTCCCTCCCAGCAAATATTTGTGGCATACCTACAACATGCTAAGCACTGGAGGGTACAGTGGTAGTCAGTTCAGTCGTTCAGTCGTGTCCAGCTCTTTGTGACCCCATGAGCCACAGCATGCCAGGCCTCCCTGTCCATCACCAAAGATGTCCTTCCTTCCTCTCTATCCAAAAAGTTTAAATCTATTGGGAGAAATGGTTGACTTCCTTCTTCTCTCTGCTTCCCATCAGGGAAACTTCCCACCACTGCCTTCTCTTCTTATGGTCACTTCTCATGGTTTGCAATCTGTCAAAGGTGATTAGGAAGGATTTTATTTAGTTTTTTTTTAATTTTTTTATTATTAGAGCAGTCAGAAGTAAATCAATTAATAAAATTACATTTGCTAAAAAACAAAATTGAAAATCCAGCTGTGTTTCACAACATTAAGATGTGCTAATCGTGATGCCAATAAACAAAAGCGTTTGTTGGAAGAAATATGTGTTTTCTTGGCATAGAGGACAGGAACCAGATGTGTGCAAACCATACCTTCTCTGAGAATGGGCTGGGTCCAAATGTTCATTTGTAAGGAAGTTGTTTAGAAGGCTGTGGATGCAGGGTTACTACAGAGTTAGGCCTCTAAGCCTAACTGCAAAACATTGGTTAACCTGTAATATACTTGATGCATGTATGTGTGTGCATGTTCAGCTGCTCTGTCGTGTCTGACTCTTTGCAACCCTGTGGAAGGTAGCCCGCCAGGATCCTCTGTCCCTGGGATTTTCTAAGCAAGAATACTGAAGTGTGTTGGTGTTTCCTTCTCTGGGGATCTTCCTGACCCAGGGATCAATCTCTTGCATCCATTCTGCCTCTTCCCACTGTGCCACCTGGGAAGCCCTATATACTTGATAAGTTGTCCAAATTGTCTAGCTGCACTCTAAAACTAACCAGCTCTTAACAATGTCAAAGGCATTCTCCCACCCCTGTTCCCCCAGCCATTGTTCTGCTTCAGTCTCTTGTCTCTCACTGAATCACCCTGGTAACTTCCTCCCTGGTCTGCTTCTCTTGTCCATGTTCGTCATCCATATTGCAAGGATGAGATTTCTAAAATGCAAATTTGCTTGCAGCCCTCCCCTGTAACTCAGCAGTGGTTCCACTGCTTGCAGAATAGAGACCAGACTCCTAAGCAGAGGTGAAGGCTCACGTGGCCTCTCTTTCTCTGATCTTTGAGCTCATCTTTCAATGCTTCCCTTCTGGATCTCCCCAGGTGCACCTCTCTATATCAGGCCTTTGCTCATTGACTCCTCTGCTTGGATGTCTTCCCTCTCCTTGTCTACTTGGAAAGTTCCTCCTCCTTTTCCCCAGTTTAGATCAGGAGTTCTCTCACCCATGATCATTCTCTTCCCAGCCCTGGGAGTCATCTATTCCTCTTCTATAACATAATATCACACAGCTTTGTAATTATTTGTTTGCACATTTCTCCCATTGGATGCTGAGCTCCTTGAGGTCAGGAACTATTTCTTGTTCATTTGCATCTAGGACTTGGAGCAGCAAAGGTAGTCAATAAGTATTTACATAGATGAATGTTTACAGCCAAGAGTCTGAGAGAGGAAGTAAGGGCTATAGAAACAGGGCTTCTCACACTCATCTTTGGGGTAAAGACCTGAGGTTGGTTCTGGGACAAAGAAGATGGTGATGACTTAGGGTGGGCTGGATTCTGAGTGGTCAGTCATATATGTGTGTCTCTTAGCTCTTGTAAGGTTGAACCATAGGGTTTCTGTAGGGCTGTTAAGGGAAATAAATCTGGAGAGTCAGTTTAAGATCTGGAATGCCAAATGAAGGCATTTCTATTGCTTTCTCTGAAATAGTGGATGCCTAGTGTTATTTGAACTTGTAAATGACATAATCCAAAGGTGCTTTGGAATACTCATTGGCAGGTTGTGGCTGGGCTGATTTGGGAGAGAGTGTAGCTGGAGAGACCAGTGTGAAGTTGGCTGGGATAAATGGGATGTGAGCAGATAGGAATCAGCAGAAATGTCAGCAGGAATGGAAGATGAGATCTGATGAAACTTGTCCTGATTATGAGGCTATATTTAATATTGACTCTATAAGATGTACTTTGAACTATTTTGCTTGTGACCCATGTCCTTGGCTTCTTTAGAGCTCCTCTGGAGTGAGTCTGTGGCTGCTGGCTAAAAGTCAAGAGTGTGGAGGATGGAGCTGAAGTCTGCACCAGAGAATACCAAGATCCATCTGAGGAAGGTGACCGCTCCTTCTGATTTGAAGTGGAGAATTGTGTTTCCTTTTGTAGGTAATAACAATTTCAGGATTAGCGATGCTTCTCTCAAATTCAGTTCTCATTGGTCTTGAAGACAATAGCTACAGTCAGGCTTGACTTATAGGCATAGATTTTTCACATGTGTATGGTGCATTCTTGGGGCTCTACCTCTCAACCTGATGGCTCCAGAATCTTGGTGATATGGTGACATCAAATATACACCCAAAGATAGAGTAGGGGCAACTTGATGTTGGGGACTCTGAGAGGTCTCCATTACCTGTTAAATACATTCAGGACCCAGTTTCTGATGGATATATTCACCTCAGTAATTGACAAAGAGGCAAAACTGTTTAGAAGTAACATGATGACTTACATTTCCCCTGAGGTGTGCAAATGAGTATTGGGCCCCTCTCCTGCCCTGGACTCTCATCCTCTCTGCCCACTTTGTATTTCTGCATCATCAAATTCATGCCGGTGTGTCATAATAGGACTGTGCCCAGCTATACTGTGTATTCCTCTCCTGGTTCTCTGATAATGTGGGACACTGAAGGAGCTCACCCAGCACTCAGACTCATGTTATCTGGAAGTACAGCAGGTTGTTGTCTGCTGTGGTCTGATTGCTTTTATCCCTTCTGAAATTCATGTATTGAAAGGCTACCCCTCCAGGTGATGGTGTTAGGGGGTGGGGCCTTTGGGGGGTGATGAGGTCATAAAGTGGGATCCTCATAAATGGGATTATTCACACAGATGGGGTGAGCTGGACCTCAAGTCATTAGGAAGTGGACCTAGGGCCAATGATTGGGCTACTTTTAGTTATTGGTGGAGAGATTAACGTCAGCCTTGGTAGAAGATAGGGCTAGTAATCTTTGGTGGTGGAGATAAGACAGGTATAAAACTCTTTTATGGTCAAGTAGGTGAAGATTCCACAAGTAAGGACTCCCAGGCCTCAGGCAACCAAGACCTTCTCATCTACTGCCCAAGAGCCATGCCTCCAGTGCCAGGATTTCCTCACTCAGAGGCCATTACTTTTGAATATAGGGAGTCTAGAATCCACCCTGCTCATTGGCTCAGGTTGAAGACCTTCAGTAATGACACTGGGTATGGCAAGGGCAGGTGGAAATATTGATTCCCTTTGTCCTCTGATTCCTTTACTAACTCCTTAAGGAATATCCCATGAGTTTATGGGTTGTTACTGTTTTCTTGCTTTCTAATTATGCCCTTGATTGGGATATAGGTTAACTAGACCATTTATCAGATGTCTTTGACTTTGTTTTCAGAGACTGAGTGGGCCCACCAGGGTTAACTCTTCTGACTCTACCAACTAAGGACTTCCTGTTTTACCTATTTATTGCCTTGTGCAATCTTCATTGAGTATGATATTCTCCAGAGGCAAATCTCTCTCCCTTGGCTCACCCACAAATGGGGAAGGCACTCAACAGAGCCCAACCAAAGAGTCTCTTCTGGTCCCTAGACACACCTGGGTCTTGAATCCTGAAAGTTGCCTGTAGCCATAGGCCTGACTTGGACACAGCCGAATGGTTTGGGAGAAGATCAAGGGTAGAGAAGAAGATGAATTGTGTGAAAAGTGCTCATATTATTATGAACCAAAGAGACAGATTAGGACAGTAGTTCTCAAAGTGTGGGCCCCAAACCATCAGTATCCGCATCACCTGGGAAGGGCCTCACCCCATAGCTACTTAGAAACTCTGGGGGTGAGATTCAGCAATCATGTTCTCCCAAGTCCTCCAGGTTGCTCTGGTCCATGGTCAAGTTTAAGAACCACTGCATTAGAGAGACTAGAGCAGTGATTCTCAAAGTTGGCTGCTCTGTTGAAATATCTTGAGAGGGGTTGATTTTAAGGATCCCAGTGCCCAGGTGGCATTCCATAACAATTAGATTAAAATCTCCAAGGATAAGATCCAGGCATCGGGATTATTTTTAAAGCTCCCTGTATGATTCCAACGTGCAGCCCAAGTTGAGCTAGGTCCCTGGGAAAAGGAAGATAAAAACTGAAGTTTCTGTGCTGATCACGTCCTTTTCTCTTTCTCTTCCTCCTCCATCTATCCAAACTCAGGAATTATTAAAAAGAGGGCTTCCCTGGTGGCTCAGACAGTACAGAAACTGCCTGCAATGCAGACCAAGGTTCAGTCTTTGGATTGGGAAGATCCCCTGGAGGAGGAAATGGCAACCCAACTCCAGTATTCTTGCCTGAAGAATCCCATGGAGAGGAGCCTGGCAGGCTACAGTCCATGGGTCACAAATCATCAATATTTGATATTTATAAATATATATATTTGTATACACACACACACACTTTACAAATATATATATTTGTAAAGCTCCCTGTGTGATTTAAATGTGCAGACCAAGTTGAACATCACTGAGCTAGGTCCTTGGGAAAAGGAAGATAAATGAGCTGAAGTGTCTGTACGGACCACATTCTTTTTTCCTTTTCTTCTTTCTCCATCTCTCCAAACTCGGGGACTGCTGAAAAGAACTTAAAAACTGCCCCCATTGTTGAGTAATTTATTTCCTGTGTATCTGTTTTTATCACAGTCTAAATATGCATAAGTTAATAACTTATTATAACTTCATTTCTGGAAGTGTATATTTCTGGCTACTAGACACAAGCTGACGGGGTGTTTCTCAGCTGGCCCTTGTCTGGCTCTTGGAAGCGGATCACGTACTGTAGGGTCTTTGGGTTCAAGCACCTCCATACTATGAACTAAGGAATTCCCCACATCCTTTGCCAGGGTGCTTGGAAGTTCTCTGAAAGTATCTCTGGACTTAACCTGAGATGGTCCTGGGAGTTGCTTTATAAAATTGGGTTCTGCCAGGAGAATGTGTGTTAGTCACCTAGTCGTGTCTGACTCTCTATGACCTCGTGGACTGTAGCCCACCAGGCTCCTCTGTCCATGGAATTCTCCAGGTAAGAATACTGGAGATTCTTGCCGTTCTGTTCTCCAGGAGATCTTCCCAACCTGGGTCTCCTGCACTGCAGGCACATTCCTGGCCATCTGAGCCAGTGGGCTAAATGAAGGCCAGGAGAAATATCACCCTATTATGTGGCCCTCATTTGAACATTTCTCAATTCTGTAACTAGGCATATAGACAAAAAGTGGGGAGAAGTTAAAACTGTTTTGTTTCTAAATTTGAAAATCACTAGGTCATGAGCACGTATTCTAGAAGGGTCTCCCCTTGAGGAAGCTTTCAGCATCATAGTCTGTCAGTGCATGCAGGGGTCTTGAGAGCATCCTTTTAAATGCCTTCATTTCAGAGATCTGGCAACCAAGGCCCGAGGAGGGTTAACACTGGCCCCAAATCACACAGCAAATTAGCGACAGAATTAATACCAGAAACCGATTGCTTCACTCCCACTTGGTTGTCCCCACCCTGCTGTATTATGCAGCCTCTTATATTTAATTTTTTTTTGGCCAACATGGGCCTCCTTCCATTCCCCCCTTACCTCAAGGATTTTTATTAAGGAAATATCTGTTTTATTTTAAGTGGCTGATAGAACTCATCAGTTAGATCACTGAGATGGTTTTGAGGATGCATTAAGTCATTTTTATATGTGCTGGAAAATGAGTCTGTGAAAGTATAATGCAGGGTAATGAGATGTCAAAAGTCATGGAAATAAGAGGATCTGAGTATAATCGTAAAGATTCTGAAATAGGCTTTGGAATTTTCCAGGGTTTTTGGAGCCCTTTCATTGTTTATGTTTTATTGGTTGTATAGCAATGTGAAAAACGCAAATAGTCACATTTTTCCATTTGGACCCTTGACTCAGAACACTGAAGATCTTTTTCAAGCATTTTAACCATTTGCCACACCTTTAATGGGGAAAAAAAGGTTCAGAAATTCCTTTATTTACTTTTTCACATGTTTTATATTTTCTGGATTTCTTAGTGGCAGCTGTAAAAAGGGCTTTTCATGTGATCATTTCATTCAGTAATTTGTCTAAACCAAGGCCTTTTCCCTTTTTTCTAATGCCTGCCCAGCTGTCACTGTTGCCTGCTAAAGTGATTTTTCTCTATTATGTTGTCACTTTACACTCCCACAGGGTCCAATCCTGCAGGCCTTACATGCATGGAACTCACATTAAAGTCATTGGGAGCTTTAACATGTAAGAATGTGGGTTTGAGGCCCAGAGAAAGAGCCTGTTTTGAAACCTCAGGCTCTTGAGTATAGATGCAGGTTCCAGTTAAAATGCAAGGATCCTGCCTTACCTCTGATCCCACTGGACTGCTGATATGCAGTTGAATGGTAATGGTCAATTGTGGGAAGAATTTGGGGACAGAAATTAATCCATCTGAAGATGAGGCTTTCGAGAGTGTAATATTCCAAGGCATTTTGCCTCCACTTCAACTCTACCATTCAAAGTTGGTATAAAAGCAGGAAAATGTTGGGATGGGGTGGGGGGCGGGTCCACAAGCGGGAGGAGAATGTATTCCATCAGATTTAGTGTTTTCTGCGGTGCTTTCCTAGAGGAGAGGCCTTGACTGGCAAGAAAATAGAATCAACAAGTATGAGGAGAAACTGAATTGTACTTACAAAAGGAAAATGCCCTGGGCGAGAGGGTAGACAGCCAGTCAACATGGGCAGCGTCCACTAGTTAAGTTTTATTTTGTTTTGTTTTTCTTCTGAGTCGGATGGTTTGGTTCTGCCCTTTCACATATGAGATGGCTTTAGGATATGGGTGTCATTTATCTCCTGTGATTGGGATCTGTTTTGGGGCCTGAGATGTTCTATTTTATCTTTTCGTCTGAATGTTACTTCTTTAGGAATCGAAAGTGCTATCTCTCAACAGATGCACATCACAGGACATAAAACAGAAACAACAAGGACCTCCTGTGCAGCACAGTAGGGAGCTATATCAATATCTAATAATGGAAGGGAATATGAAGCTGAATCAGTGTTGTACACTTGTGTGTGCATGCACGTGTGTTAGTCTCTCAGTCGTGTCCAACTCTTTACAACCCTGTGGACTGTAGCTTGCCAAGCTTCTCAGTTCATGGGATTCTCCAAGAAGGAATACTGACGTGGGTTGCCTTTCTCTTCTCCAGATCTTCCCAATCCAGGAATCAGACCTGGTCTCCTGCATTGCAGGCAGATTCTTTACTGTCTGAGCCACCAGTGTAAATCAACTGTACTTCAATTAAAGAAAGAAGTGGTACCTCTTCCAGAAAGCCCTCCAGGAGTCTTCTAGATCCCCCTGTCTTGGTTTTCTCCTACTTCTCAGAGTGTGTGTGAAGGGAAGAGGTGGCTTCACCTGACCCACTTTTGGCTATAGAATTGGTGTCTCAGAGATGCTTGTGAGTGTCCACTGACATAAGTCATCATTGGGATGGGGTTGGGGGGGGTGGCATTGGGCTGAAGGGGAAGGAGAAATTTTCTCATCTAAGAGAGTTCTCTGAGAAAAGAGGACTGACTATCTCTCTACCTGGCCTGAAGTTCAGGGGAAAGAGTTGGGTTCCTGAGGACTTTGTGAGACCCCGGGCACACACAGGGTCAGCTGAGTGCCTCGGTGACAGAGAGACACGGTGCCAGGGACACGGCTCCTTTTCTCATCTCCTCACAGGTCTCCATGTGGCTTTGGGACTGAGAGTGCCCCAGTGGGTTCCAGCTGGGCCCCTGGGGAGGTGGCTGAGCCCGGCGGGACTTCACTGAGATCACTAGTCCTGGATCACTAGGGAGATCTGAGCCCTGCCGAGGGGCTCGAGAACGAGAGACTCCACAGACTGGTCAGGGAGCATGGGGGACACTGCACAGCCTCCCTGAAGGAATCAAAGGAGGTTTTGAGGGGAATCTGCAGAGCTGTGAGCACAGATGTGGGCTCAGAGCTCTACTCATGGCATGGGGATGACTCTGTCTGGCATGATATTCCCTTTAGAGAAGGCTCCAGAGAAGGAAATGGCAACCTACTCCAGTATTCTTACCTGGGAAATCCCACGAACAGAGGAGCCTGGCAGGCTACCATCCATGGGGTTGCAGAAGTGTTGCACGTGACTTAGCTACTAAATTACTAGAGTCACATGGCTCCCCTAGAATAAAGGATGGGACTACCTGGGAAGGGTGAGGGGCTCAAAAGGAAGGCTGCTCCCCCCCC
>SJYQ01000908.1:185869-216347 GCA_006410935.1 Redunca redunca
TGTATATATGTTAAAGTATTATATATATCAATTTGGAAAAAGTACTGAACTGCATGTGTATTTGGGGTTCTTATTTTTGAAATAATGTAGTTTTCATATCCCGTTATATTTAGTTCTGTTGGAGCATGTTCCCAGTGACGTTTGAATTTTAAACAAGAAGCACTGTGATATAATAGCTCAGTTGTTTTAAATGGACTGTCCCTTCTCCTCTTGGGGAAAATGAAAGTCACACCAGAAAATCATCTAGTGTGCTCCTCTTGTTTCCAACTGCAATTGACTGTGGAGGCAAGGAACAAAGAGAGAGGTAAGTTGATCAGCTGTAAAGGGGACGGTGACCTTCATTCACTTGTACTCTCTCTCTTTTTTGTGTGTGACTGAGCGACAATAATAATAAATTCTCTTCCCTTTCCTATTTCAAGACAGAGAGATTTTAGGGGTGTTTTATGACTTTGGCTTATCTCAAGCCAATCCGCTCCACTAGTGGTGATGAAAAAAAACCCTTGATGCCCATTAGCATAAATGAATGTTACTTTGTTAAATCTGATGGGGTCCTAATCAGCACTGATTCTCTCTTTGGCATGGCCTTTGGGAGTGTGCAGCCAGGTGCTCCCCCCAGATGTGAAAAGGAGAGAGCCCTGCCTCCCTCCCTCTCTGCCACCACCCCAGAACCTTCAGCTGCACACTCGTTCATGCCTGACTGAGAATCACTCAAGTGTTTCTTGAGCCATGCTCCCTGCTGCATCTAATAAAACCTCTCTCTCCCCAAGTCCTGCTCTAGGAAAATAGACATGACTGGGAGCTGGGAGAGTGGAAGACGTGGGCGATCATATCCCCAGGCCTTTCTGCTGAGAGAGCAGGTCTTGCAGCCTGGGGATCCATCACCATCAACAAAGCTCAGCAGATCCATCCTCTTCTCCTTTCCCTACAGAGGGGCTCCTTGTGTCCCGTAGCTTGGCCCTTTTCCCTGGCAGACTGTGGGCTAATGAATGAGTGTGTTTGCCAGTGTGCAGGAGGATTTTGGGTGGGGACAGGAGGAAGGGAGGAATAAAGACCTGAGATACTAAGCCATGGAGGGAGAAAAACCACCTTAAGTCTCCGTTCCCATCACTTCATGGCAAATACATGGGGGAAAAATGGAAACAGTGACAGATTTGACTTTCTTGGGCTCCAAAATCCCTGCAGATGGTGACTGCAGCCATGAAACTAAAGATGTTTTCTCTTTGGAAGAAAAGCTATGACAAACCTAGACAGAGTTTTACAAAGCAGAAATATCACTTTGCTGACAAAGGTCCATCTAGTCAAAGCTATGGTTTTTCCAGTAGTCATGTACGAATGTGAGAGTTGGACCATAAAGAAAGCTGAACGCTGAAGAATTGATGCTTTTAAACTGTGGTGTTGGAGATGGCTTTTGAGCATCCGTTGGACAGCAAGAAGATCAAACCTGTCAATCCTAAAGGAAATCAGTCCTGGATATTCATTGGAAGGACTGATGCTGAAGCTGAAACTCCAATACTTTGGCCACCTGATGTGAGGAGCCGACTCATTGGAAAAGACCCTGGTAATGCGAAAGACTGAGGGCAGGAGGAGAAGAGGGCAACAGAGGACGAGATGGCTGGGTAATCACCAACTCAATGGACATGAAATTGAACAAACTCTGGGAGGTGGTGAAGGACAGGGAAGCCTGGCATGCTGCAGTCCGTTGGATCTCAAAGAGTCTGACATGACCAAGTGAATGAACTGAACTGAACTGAAGTCTACACTTAGGTCTCCAGGGGATCATGTGGTGTGGAAAGCAAGCCCAGGACTTAGAAGACCTGAAATGCTACTCAGTTAGAGTGTTCTCCAGACATTACATAGCCTTTCCCGTCTTAGCATCTTGATCTGTAGAAAGGAAAATGATTCTGTCTCCCATCTCTTCCAAGATTCTTAGAAACTTTCGGTGGCAGCTAGCCTTTGTATGGAATTAAAAAATGCATTTAGGGACTTCCCTGGCAGTCCAGTGGTTAAGACCCCTTCTTCTATGCCAAGCGCATGGGTTCGATCCCCGGTCAGGGAAGTAAGATGGTACATGCCTTGAGGCATGGCCATAAAGTGGAAAAAAAAAAAAAAGCATGTATAGGTAAACAAGTGAGCTGTAGTGGTCTTTCAAAGCATGTGCCACTCAATCCCCTGAGTCAGAATTCCCTGTGAGGCTCCTCTAGTGGACCTGGAGCTTGAGTACATGACTCAGGCCCACAAGACACCACTGATACATGAGCCATGTGAGGGCAGAGTGCAGTGAAAGCCTGGGTGTCCCCATGGATCTGCCCCAAGGAGACCATCTCTGAGCTCCTGTTCTTCGTGCAGCCTGGGTCTCCAACTGCCTTCAGTTCTGTTAAATCTCTTGATAGCCTTCTAATAAATGTCCTGTTTGACTTAATGCCCCGGATTCCAACTGATAGAACTTCCGGGCTTTTTTAGTTAGAAAGACTCTCTACTGTGAAGACCTTGTGACTTGACCTGTGTGGGGGAAGTTTTCCCTGTGATTAGAGTCATGTGATTTGGTCTCATGTTGAACTTAAGAAGAATGATGCCTCCTACTTTGAGAAAAGTAGAGAAGTCACATTGGCAGTCTCTTGGAGTGGGGGAGGCGGTGTCCTTAGTGTCAGGTTGTAACATTTCTGGAACATTTAGAAAAGAATCACATAATGATGCAGTCACCGTCTTGAAACTTCTTGACCGACAGCACAAAGGTGTGGTTGAAGTTGCAGGTTCTGGAACCCATTTACCTGGCTTCACATACTGGTTCTGTTGCTTGCTAGCTATAGGACCTCTAGGGCCACTGTAGCTCAGTCTCTCCATCTGTAAAATGGGGACAATTGTAGTAGTACCTCATAGGCTGTTACAAAGATTGAATGAGTTAAGATACCTGTAACATACTCAGAATGGTACTTGGCACAAGGTAAATATTTGCTGTTGTTGTTATTTTCTTGAGACTGATTACTCTTCAGTTATTACCAAAAGAGCCAATCCTTAGGAGAAAACCTTAAGTTGGGTTTACAGAGAAATAAAAGCCTTTTTTAATGAACTAAAGGGTGAAAAGAAGAAACTGCTACTTGCTGGTGTCTAGAGAGATGGAAGGATTTCTTTGTAACATTGATCCCAATCTGGACTCTTGCATCCAGTGGAGGAGAAGCTTCTAGCTAAGCTTACCATCAGTTATTCGGGAAGCAGCTTCAGCAGCACACATATGGCTGGATGCAGAGATTGCAATATGGAATTTTTGCTCACCTGGGGTCTGCAGAGCAGGCTTTGAACACATGGACTCTCCTTTTTGGGAGAGAAATGGGCTAACTAATGCTAATAGCTTTAGGACGTCTTGGAGGGCATGGGGATTGATGACAGATGGCGTGCGTACACTACAACATCTATGTAAAACATGTCTGCGGGCCCAACAATGACAAACTACTCACCTTGGCAAAACAGGCATGATATTCATTTGGAGGCTTGCTTCTAAGAAAGATAAATCCTGCTGTCATTGCACAAAGAGATAAGAAAGACCGGATGACAGTTTTCCATTGATAAAAGATTCTGTCTGTATTTTAAAAGAATTTACTTTCTTCCCCTCTACTGATACCCACATGAGTTAAGGCAGAGATATGCTATCTTTCATGTTTTTGTCAGAATGTGTTATTACTGCGGGTGGCAGTGACTCAATTGCTTCATTTAGTGATCGGACACAAGTGGAATGTTGCCTGCACAGGGGCTGTGGGATCCAAATGGAGTACAACCCCCAGAATTAAGAAGCAAGTTCGGATGCATTCCTGGCTGGAAGGGAGACTAACAAGAGTTAACCTAACATGAGGGAGGTTAACCATGTGTGAAAATCTCCCCTAAGAGAAGTTTTAAAAATTTGCTGCTGACTACGCTATTTCTCAGGAGAAGGCAATGGCAACCCACTCCAGTACGCTTGCCTGGAAAATCACATGGACGGAGGGCCCTGGTAGGCTGCAGTCCATGGGGTTGCTAACAGTAGGACACGGCTGAGCGACTTCACTTTCAATTTTCACTTTCATGCACTCGAGAAGGAAATGGCAACCCACTCCAGTGTTCTTGCCTGGAGAATCCCAGGGACGGGGAAGCCTGGTGGGCTGCCGTCTATGAGGTCGCACAGAGTTGGACACGACTGAAGCGAGTTAGCAGCAGCAGGGTATTTCTCAGAACCTCTTTGGGAAGACACTGTTGTACAATACTTAATGTAAAATAAGCAGTAATCTGGGGCTTCCCTGGGGGCTCAGATGATAAAGAATCCACCTGCAGTTCAGGAGACCCAGGTTCTATCCCAGGGTCAGGAAGAGCCCCTGGAGAAGGAAGTGGTAACCCGTTCCAGGAGAATTCTTTGGACAGAGGAGCCTGGTGGGCTACAGTCTATGGGGTCCCAAAGAGTCCCACACTACAGAGTGAATAATTAATCACCAGTTGAGGCAATGTTGCCAAACATGGTTGAAAGAAAAGAAGGGAAAGGGAGAGTATACATTTGTCAATGTCCTGGTTGAGGCAAAGATGACAGTCCTGTTTCTCCTGCTTGGTCTAAATCCGGGTGAATAGGCACAGTGCTTACAGGTAATCCTAAGCAAAAAACTTCTTATCTTAATTTGATTTGCCAGGAAGTCTTTTCTTTTGGGAAGGCAATGTACTGACTAGCTGGCATGAATATTCCAGTCTGCCTATCACTTTCACTTACTGACAATAGTCAGTCTTCACCACAACATAAGGAAGTAGGTAGGAGCTTCTATAAATCTCATTTCATTCATTTATTTATTTTTATTGCAGTACAGTTAATTTACAGTGTTGTATTAGTTTCAGGTGTACAGCAAGGAGATTCAGTTATCCATATACATGTATATATCTATTCTTTTTCAGCTTCTTGTATCTTGTAGGTTATTACAAAATATTGAGTATAGTTCCCTGCGCCATACTTATTGGTTATCTTTATTGGTTATCTATTTTATATATATTGGTTCTTACTGGTTATCTATTTTATATATAGTATTATGATAAATATTAAAAATTAATATTTTAGTTTTAACTATTAAAAAAACTAAGATCATTGCCTCTGGCCCCCATTACTTCATGGAAAATAGAAGGGGAAAAGGTAGTGACAGATTTCCTCTTCTTGGGCTCTAAAATCACTGCAGATGGTGATTGCAGGCATGAAATCAGAAGACAATTTCTTCTTGGCAGGAAAGCTGTGACAAACCTATACAGTGTGTTGCAAAGCAGAGACATTACTCTTCCGACAAAGGTCTGTATAGTCAAGGCTATGCTCTTCCCAGTGGTCACGTATGGTTGTGAGAGCTAGACTGTAAAGAAGGCAGAGCACTGAAGAATTGATGCCTTCCAACTGTGGTGTTGGAGAAGACTCCTGAAAGTCCCTTGGACAGCAAGGAGATCAAACCAGTCAGTCTTAAAGGAAATCAACCCTGAATACTCATTGGAAGGACTGACACTGAAGCTGAAGCTCCAGTATTTTGGCCACCTGAGGTGAAGAGTTGACTCATTGGAAAAGTCCCTGATGCTGGGAAAGATTGAGGGGAGGAGAAGAGGGCATCAGAGGATGAGATGGCTGGATGGCATCACCAATGCAATGGACATCAAATTGGGCAAACTTTGGGAGATGGTAATAGACAGGGAGGCCTGACATGCTGCAGTCCACAGGGTCGAAAAGAGTTGGACACACCTGGGTGACTGAACAGCAACAATACAACAATGTGTATATATTAATCCA
The DNA here is from genome assembly GCA_006410935.1 of Redunca redunca. Taxonomy (NCBI): domain Eukaryota; kingdom Metazoa; phylum Chordata; class Mammalia; order Artiodactyla; family Bovidae; genus Redunca; species Redunca redunca. Next base: position 191,637 of record SJYQ01000908.1, read on the forward strand.
AAGCTCCTAATTTATTCCGGCCCTCCTACCCCACTTGCTACTGCTAAGTCACTTCAGTCGTGTCTGACTCTGTGCGACCCCATAGACTGTAGCCCACCAGGCTCCCCCGTCCCTGGGATTCTCCAGGCAAGAACACTGGAGTGGGTTGCGATTTCCTTCTCCAATGCATGGAAGTGAAAAGTGAAAGTGAAGTCGCTCAGTCGTATCCGACTCTTCGAGACCCCATGGACTGCAGCCTACCAGGGTCCTCTGCCCATGGGATTTCCCAGGCAGGAGTACTGGAGTGGCGTGCCATTGCCTTCTCCGCCTACCCGACTTACTCCTTTGGTAATCATACGTTTGTTTTCTTTGTGAGTCTGTTTCTGTTTTGTATATAAGTTCATTGTATCTTTTTTATTTTTTTAAGAGTCCACATATAAACCCCATTTTAAAGATTAGGAAACTAAGGCCCTGATATGTTAATTTATCTTTAAAACTGGCTACAGTAAAAGATTTTATTGTCTCTATTTGACAGATGAAAACACTGCATATTAGCATGCAGTGGATAACTGGGCTCCAGAATGAGAATCTGGAATCCAAAGCTCCATCTCTGATAGCATAGGTGGCTGTAGGAAGGTACTGTAGTGGTTTGCATTGTCCAATAATAGCAGCAAAGCTATTATGCACATGATCTTCTAGATCTTGTCATTACCTGTGAAGGGGTGGAGTCTGGGTAAGACTTTAGGACTCTTCTGTGACTCCAGTGTGGTGGGAGTGATGCTGCGTGGCTTCTGATGGTGGGTTGTAAAGAGGACCTACCTTCCATACGGCCCTCTCTCTCTGGGGACCCTTCCCCTGAGAACCCATGCTGAGTGGAAGCCCTCAAAGATAGCCCCCATGGAGAGACCCTCGGGAGGGGAACTGAGAGTCCCAGCTGATGGCCGGCATCAGATGATTCCAGCCCCTTGCCTCCAAGGCTTCCAGTGAGGTACCAGACCTTGTAAGGCACCAATAGTCCTTGCTGTGTTCTTTCCAAATCTCTGAGCAACAGAATCCTTAGGCTAAAAGTGATGGTTTCTTTACATCACAAGTTTAGGTTAGTTTTCTACAAAGCCGCAGTATTTAGAGCATTACTTTAACCCTGCAAATGTTAATTTCCCCATCTGCAAAATGGGAGTAAGAGTAGTACCTATTTCATGGTTGATTGTGAGGACTTAATGGGTGTGGACTACTCAGCATACTTTCTGGAATAAAATAATAGGTAATGTTTACATGATACTGTGCACTAGATACTGTCCTAGGAACTTTACATTATATCAATATTAAATCCTTATAACAACCTCATGATGCAGGCATTATTTTAAAAGAAATTTTATTTTATTGAGTTGAAATTGACATAGCATAAAATTGATCATTTTAAAGGGAACAATTTAATGGCATTTCATATATTCACAATGCTGGGCAACCATCACCTCTATCTAGTTCCAAAACATTTTCATCACCCCCAAAGGAATTATGGGCAAATCTTTAAATCCATTTTACAGATGCGGAAACTCAGGCAAAGACAGGTTATGTGACTTACCTGTGGTCAGATGGATAGTAGTGGCAGATCTGGGTTTAGGACACACTTGGGCTTCAGGGTCCATGGCCTTTACTGCCACTCCACAACACCTGGAACTCACAGATGTGAGCCGCTCCAACGGAGTGTCCTGATCAAGGCAGCATGACTATCAGGTGGCTTAGCCCTGTCTGCCCTGCAATCCAACTGTGTGCTTTTTCTGCTGAGATAAAACTTGTCTTATCAATCAAGCCCCACAAACAGCCACTGTATGGACACATGGTATCAACATCTAGTGCCTTATCACCCCATAAACTCATTGTGCTGAGGGTCAGACCCCAGCCTTCTGACACAACACCCCTTCCCCAGCAAGGTGTGGGGAAGTGGGCCCTTGAAATGGCCCACTTTGCTAAATGTCTTAATTGCAACATCGATCTATCTGAAGTGGAAAGTATGTGCTACCACTTCAGGAAAACGCCTGTTTGGCAGAGAAAAGAATCACCAGTCCCAAAGTCATAATTCTTTTCTGCGGCCTACCAAAATATTTGGATAATGGCTCGGGCTAGGGCCATCCAATCTGAGGCAGCCTGAGCTGCTGTGGTTTTTCTGTAGCTGCCCTCGCCCTGTGTGCATAGAGAGAAATTTATGATCCTTGGCTCTGGAAGCGGAGAAGTGTGCTGTCCTCATAAGAACAGCACTCTCTGCTCTACGGGCTCGGCGTCGGTCTGACTGCCTTTCCTTTCTTTAGCCACATCCACGCTCGGGAACATCCCAGAGTTCTATATGCAGTTGCTGTGGAGGTGGGGGTTCAGGTACTGGGTAGAACTGAGGAACCATGAAATGCTATGGGTGCAGCCAGGGAACCCAGTTAGGAGACAGAAGGCATACCAGTTACAGAACAGAGTTGAGAGCCAATTCTGGCTGGTATAGGTCTGGTGGGTGGAGGCCCAGAAGCCCACTAAAGTCCTCCAAGAAATAAAGGGGCTTTTGCAACTAGGTACTGATGTGATGTGTCAACGAATGGAAGACAGGGGACCTTCCTGATGTTGGGGTCTGATGGGGCAGCAGAGTGGAAGCTGTGCCTCTTTGAACCTTGGGCCTTGAACCTGGACTGTCTATACCCCACGTGACAGGGAGAAGGACGCCTGAGGTCCTAAGGGCAGGCACTCTGTGTGCTAAGAATAACCATGATGTATGCTTTGCAGGGAGACGCCACTATTCATCCATCACCAGCAAAGCGTGAACTCTGAGTGGGTTTGTTTTCTCCAGCAGTTGTGGATTACTTTGTGCTGGCCCACGTTTGCTTGGCAACGGGGAAGGTACAGAGATTTGGGATTCACTCAGCTCCTGGCCCAAGTCCTGGCCATGTCATTTATTAGCTGTGTCACCAGGTCACAGCTGGGTCACCTGTGTCACAGGTCACTGAGGTTGACTTTTTTTGGAAGTTGACGCATTGAATGCCCGTGAAATGCACGGTCTGTAGGAAGGATTTAACGGGTGTCAGCATGGTGTGCACATGCGGGGAAGCGGAGACTCCATGACCACGAGCTGAGTGAAGTAATTGGGCCACACGTTGCAAGTTACTCATGGCCTTTATAGCACTTTGCTGTAACCAGCTGAGTCAGGGGTGTGCTTACCTGCAGTGCTGGGTTGATACAAACTTTTGGTTCTGAGATGTGAATCAACATCGGTGTTTTAGTCTGGTGGCAATTTGCAGTTTTGTGGTCATATTATAGATCCAGTTTGCATTTGCCATTTTGAACTGGGCTGGCATCCACAGGCTTTATTCTGGCAGGTGACCCTTGTGGTCACCCGGTGGAGTTGTGATTTAGTAATGGGAAAGTGTTTCATTTTAACTATGAAATTTAACACAAATAATACAGCTGCTCAAGCGGGCAGTGACAGTGTATGTTAATTTGATTTATATACACGCAATGTACCATGCCTAATGCTGAACGCTGGAAGACTCCAGCGAGGCTGGTACCAGCATCATAAATGAGCGGGTACCGCTGTGGGCCCCCTTCACGTGTGCCAGTGGACAGAGCTGTGGGAGCTGGTCTGTGTGAGAAATGGGAGCAAGGGTTCTCCTGCAGGGCCTGGGGGTGGGCCAGGCCTTCCCAAACCCGGAATGTGGCTTTCCTGGAGGCATCCATCAGAACTCTCTCCATGCGTGATATCTATTGGCAGGTCCAGAGTATTGCTCTCAAGGAAACCAAGAGTGTCTGGTGTGGAGGCTGGTTTCCAGCTCCCTATCAGCTCAGGGGGCCTTCTGCCTACAGAGCAAACTTCAGTTCTGTAAGAGCAAAGAGAGAGCTTTCCTGGTTCCCCGGCTCACCCCAGAATCTCTGAGAGCAAACGCTTCCCGAGACTGACCCCTGGTAAAATGTTCACGGAAATAGAAGCACACAAGCTCTCCTTTGTGTGTGTGAGAGATGTGTGGTGTGCAGGTGTGGACTGTGTGTGTGTGGTATATATATGTGTTGTGTGTATAGTATGCATGTGTTGTGTATGTATGGTATATGTTGTGTGTTTATGCTGTGTGTGTATTGTGTGTGATAGATGTGTGTTGTGTGTGATATATGTGAGTGTTATGTGCATAGTATGTATGTGTTATATGTGTATGGTGTGTGTTGTGCGCATGCTACATATCATGTAGTGTGTATTGTGTCTATTGTGTGAGATGTGTGTGCTGTATATGGTATATGCATGTGTTGTGTGTGTATGGTGTATGTTGTGTGTTTATGCTATGTGTGTATTGTGTGTTGTGTGTGATAGATGTGTGTGGTGTATATGGTATATGTGTTGTGGGCATAGTATGTATGTGTTGTGTGTATGGGATGTGTATGTTGTGTGTATGGTGTGTGTTGTGTGTGCATGCTATGTGTGTATCATGGAGTGTGTATTGTGTTATGTATATTGTGTATGTGTGGTGTATATGGTGTGCGTGTGTGCTGTGGTATATGTGTTGTGTGTGTATGTGGGGGTCTGGTTCTCACACTCACTTGGACACTGTAGTCATCCAGGTTCATCCCAGGCACCTCAGGTCGGAACCAGACCACTTTCCTTCCTTACCTTCCTGCATCGTGGTAAAACCAGCCTACCAGCTGGTAGAAAATGTAGAAAGTGGAGGGGGAAGAACCCATAGTCCCACAACCCCCTCACACTGCCATTTTGAGGTCTTCTCTTCCAGTGTTTATCCACTTGAATAAAAGGCACATTCCTGATCACTGGTGATGCTCCACATCATGATAACTCTCCACCTTGCCACTTAGACTTCATGGGCTTCCCTGGTGGCAGCAGTGGTAAAGAATCTACCTGCAATGCAGGAGACCTGGGTTTGACCCCTGGGTCAGGGAGATGCCCTGGAAAAGAGAATGGCAACCCACTCGAGTCTTCTTGCCTGAAGAATTCCATGAACAGAGGAGCTTGGCAGGCTCCAGTGGGGTCGTCCATGGGGTCACAAAGAATCAAACACGACCAAGCGACTTATACACAGTCTTCGTAACTATCATGCTTAATGCATGTATGATATTCTGTCCTGTGATGGACCTGGCTTTCAAGATTTTGATCTAAAAAGTAGCAGTGGCCTGCATGTTCTCCTTTCCATCGGGCCTGGCCCCCATCGCTGCCCTGAACGCTGACCTTAGCTGTGGCTGGAGTGGCTCACCTCTCAGAACTGACAGTCTCTGCAGGGACCAGAGACTGTCTTCAGCACATCCAGCCCATCCTCATCAGGCCTCTGCTGGGGCCTAGGTGGACAGCAATGGGACAGGCCCCCAGCCACCTTCATGGCCTCCCAGAAAGTGTGCAGCTGTGCCTACCCTGCTGCGCCCCACAGTGCACTGCACCCCTGCCGGGTCCTTCCAGGCAAGCACTGTGTGTTGCTGTGTTTACCTTTTGCTCTCTTCTCTTCCCATCATCACAGATTCCCAGAGGCATGTTTCCTTTTCATCCGGAGATGGGTAGGACTTCCAAGAGTTGTGAGAGCATGCTGAAATGATGCGTTTTTCAGGCTGAGCAGCAAGGGAAAATTTTATAAAGGATTGTTGCATGGTCAGTGTTTGGGGCCTGGGCCCCTTGTGGGCCCCTGGTTTTCAGGAGTTTGTGCAGGTTTCCGTGTCACCAGAAGCTTGCTGCCCAAGCTCTCTTGTTGGATCTGCACCTGTGTGCTGCATTTCCCCTGACGCTCCTGACTGCATCCTTTGTGAAGTCGTTCTGTCGTGTCCGACTCTTTGTGACCCCATGGACTGTAGCCTACCAGGCTCCTCTGTCCATGGGATTTTCCAGACAATAGTACTGGAGTGGATTGCCATTTCCTTCCCCAAGGGATCTTCCCGACCCAGGGATCGAACCCGGGTCTCCCACATTGTAGACAGACGCTTTACCGTCTGAGCCACCAGGGAAGTCCTTACCAGGAAACCACTCTTCCACGTTGTCACTTTTCCAGCACTAGTCTCTCTGATAATCCTGCAACCTGCCCTGACCCCGAGCTTGCACCTCATCACTTGCATCCCCTCTGTCCCTTCTCTACGTCCTTATTCCAAGGTTGTTGGTCCCTGAAATTATCTAATTATGGGGATTAAATTACAGTCTGAAGTCACCTATCACAGCACAGGCTCCTATACTTTAGGTGGAGGGAGATCATGGAACTGACGTCTTCCCACCACTTCCATTGTCTTCCTAGGCTCCCAACACCACAAGCAGGAGGAGGTGCCTGGACTAGGGAAGCTGCCCTTCCCCCTCTGCTCATCTTCCACATTCCTTGTTGGGCTAATCTAGCTATTTCCTTGCCATTGGCCCAGGAAGTACATGACTCTTGGATTTATGCTCTCAAGAGCTTTTTCCTTGACCTTTCCTCTCTAACTAGTCTTTTCCTACAACCAGGGCCCATTCCTCTAGAAAAGCCCCTCTCAAGTGTAGCAGAAGTAGTCCACACCCTTCTGTGAAGTGAAGGGACACTGTTACCTCCCATGGGACAGGCAGTGGTTGTCTGGTCACACAGAGAGCTGAGTTCACATCCTTGCTGTGCAGCACACTCGCTGTCTGGCTTCACTCTGCTGAACCTTACTTTTCTCTTATGTAACATGGAGATCATGCCTACCTCCAATGACACAAGGCATGTTTGATCTTTTGTGACCCCGTTGACTGTAGCCCGCTGGGCTCCTCTGTCCCTAGGATTCTCCAGGCAATAACACTGGAGTGGGTTATCATTTAATTCTCAAGGGACTTTCCAGACCCACAGATCCAACCTGTGTCTCCCACACTGACAGGCAGGTTCTTTACCTCTGGGCCACCAGTGAAGCCCCATATGAAATGGGTAGGTTGAGATTAATACCAAAAGAAGAAGACTCTTCTTTGTATGAACAATTAGCAAAGTTCTTTACATCTAAGTATACTATTTATTGATAAGGATCATTTCATTTGGACCTTTGTGCTACTGAGGAAGAAAATATTTAAAGAGACTTTAAGCTTCAGTAGCAGAATCTCAAGTTTGTGTGTGTGTGTGTGTGTGTGTGTGTGTGCTTGTATGTCCATAGATGCAGGCATGGGCAGTAATTTGGATGGGGTTGGGGAATCTCTGAAATCATACAAAGGAAAGAATTTCCTTTTCTTGGTATTAATGTCACCCTACCCATATCATGTGATGCTTCCCTGGTGTGAAGAACCTGCCTGTCAATGCAGGAGATGCCAGTTGGATCCCTGGGTTGGGAAGATTCACTGGAGAAGGGAATGACAACCCACTCCAGTATCCTTGCCTGGATAATACCCATGGACAGAGGAGCCTGGCAGGCTGTAGCCCATAGGGTTGCAAGAGTTGGGCACAACTTAGCGACTAAACAATAATACCCGTTTCACATGGATGCCACTTCTTACTGTTTGCCTTTTAGTCTCAGTTCAGTTCAGTTGCTCAGTCATGTCCGACTCTTTGCGACCCCATGGACTGCACCACGCCAGGCCTCCCTGTCCATCATCAACTCCCGAAGCTTACTCAAACTCATGTCCATTGAGTCAGTGATGCCATCCAACATCTCATCCTCTGTTGTCCCCTTCTCCTTCTGCTTTCAGTCTTTCCCAGCATCAGGGTCTTTTTCAATGAGTCAGCTCTTTGCATCAGGTGGCCAAAGTATTGGAGTTTCAGCTTCAGCATCAGTCCTTCCAATGAATATCCACGACTGATTTCCTTTAGGATTGACTAGTTGGATCTCCTTGCAATCCAAGGGACCCTCAAGAATCTTCTCCAACACCACAGTTCAAAAGCATAAATTCTTCAGCGCTCAGCTTTCTTTATAGTCCAACTCTCACATCCAAACATGACTACTGGAAAAACCATAGCTTTGATGATAGATGGACCTTTTATGGTAAAATAATGGCTCTGCTTTTTAATATGCTATTTAGGCTGGTCATAGCTTTTCTTCCAAGGAGCAATCGTCTTTTAATTTCATGACTGCAGTTACCATCTGTAGTGATTTTGGAACCCCCAAAATAAAGTCTCTCACTGTTTCCATTATTTTCCCATCGATTTGCCATGAAGTGATAGGACCAGATGCTATGATCTTAGTTTTCTGAATGTTGAATTTTAAGCCAAGTTTTTCACTCTCCTCGTTCACTTTCATCAAGAAGCTCTTCAGTTCTTCGCTTTCTGACATAAGGGTGGTGTCATCTGTGTATCTGAGGTTATTGATATTTCTCCTGGAAATCTTGATTCCAGCTTGTGCTTCACCCAGCCTGGCATTTCACATGATGTACTCTGCATAAAAGTTAAATAAGCAGGTGACAATATACAGCCTTTACATACTCCTTTCCCGATTTGGAACCAGTCTGTTGTTCTATGTCCAGTTCTAACTGTTGCTTCTTGACCTGCATGCAGATTTCTCAGGAGGCAGGTCAGGTGGTCTGGTCTTCCCATCTGTTTAAGAATTTTCCACATTTCATTGTGATCCACACAGTCAAAGGCTTTAACGTAGTCAATAAAGCAAAAGTATATGTTTTTCTGGAACTCTCTTGCTTTTTAATGATCCAGCAGATGTTGGCAATTTGATCTCTGTAAGCGGGAGGTCTTTTCTATGTAGCCATGAGATCTTTTTGTCTATAAGCAGCTAATTGTATGTTTCTTCTGAGCGAGATGCTCTCCATGCGCTTACCTGTGCTTTCCCTATGTCCACGTGTCTGCTTCAAATGCCCACTGCCTTCCAGGCAGAGCATGCTAGGCTGTGCATCTGCAGGGAACCGATGGTGCAGGGCCCTGCTTAGCAAACAAGGACAAAGCTGTCTGCAGGGCAAGAGCATTCTAGAGAAAGAAGCCTTTTGAAAGGCAATTAGGTCATAACTATAGAAATTAAAAATATATTCACCTGCTTATTCCAGCTCTAGAAATCTGTCTGGTAGAAGATTTTCATGTTAGGCATAAAGAAGTATATATAAAAATGCCACTGCAGCTTTTTTGTCAAGGTGGAAAACTAGATACAACTTGAATATTTGCCAATATGGGAATACATAAATAAATCACACATATGGAATTCTATGTAGCCATGAAAAAGAAGGAGGTTGATTTCTATGTGTTGCCCCAGAACTCTCACTGAGATGGTTACATTTAGGGAAAAGGGAGGGAAAAAAAAGCAGAGATGTGTGTGGGTATGTACCTTTGTATAGAAAAGGGATGGAAGCATCATGCTCTGTTGCCAGCTGTGTCAGACAGTTAATCAGGGAAGCAGAAATAGGAAGAGGCTTTGAATAAGGAATTTATTGTTGGAATGAGTCCTGAAACAGCTGTGGGAGGAGCTGAGTAGGGAAGGGTCTGTGAAGGGGAGGTGAAGGATCTGGTAGCCATCTCTTCCAGCTGCTGCAGTGGGGTTGTAGAAGGGGCCCTTGGCAGGTGGCTGAATGTGTGTGCTGCATCTCTGGATTTTCAGTGAAGCGTCTGGAGGTTACCTGGTGTTGCTGCTGCTTGACAGGGGAGGCTGATGGTTGGAAGGTGAGCTGGAGATGGAGAAGAAAAGAACAGTGACAAACTGGACCCACCAGTACCTCTGCCCTTTCTCTCATCACCTTTGACCAACTCGACCTTCAGAGCATTGTGGCTCCTCCACTTTTGACTCCAAAATCTCATGCAAGCTTTTGACTGACTCTAACTTACAACCATGGGGCTTCCCTGGTTACTCAGTGGTAAAGAATCTGCCTGCCAATGAAGGAGATGCAGGTTTGATCCCTAGTTTGGGAAGATCCCTTGGAGTATGAAGTGGCAACCCACTCTAGTATTCTTGCCTTGGAAATCCCATGGGCAGAGGAGCCTGGTGGGCTGCAGTTCATGAGGTTTCAAAGAGTCAAACATGACTTAGCGACTGAATAACAACGACAACTTAGAACCATACAGGGAAGGGGGATTCTGAGATAAAGTGTTCCCAGAGAAACCAAGCTGACAATAGAATAATCCAGCACCATTGTGTTCCCTCTGAGGAAGGGAGCAGGAACCAGGAGGTCAGAAGTTATGTGTCTGTCATGCTCTGTTCATAACATACTGTCCTGAATCTTTCATGACAAAAATGTGTGCATGGAGTGCCTGTGTATGAAAACAAAGTGAAACAAACAATAGAAATGAAAAGGAAACCAGAGGCTCTTAACTCTTTTGCAAACCCTTAAAGGGTAATTTTTTTCTATAAGTAGCTCCTTTCTGCTGTGCTGATGGTATAGTCTCTCCCACCATGAAATTACCAACGAGTTCTCTTGCTAAAAAGAGAAGCCGGAAAGTGCATGACTATAAAATCAGTGTGTATGTGTGTGTAGATCTGGCTAACCCATGTGTGTGCGTGTGCATTTCTGTGTTGGGTGTGTGTGAACCCCTGTCTGATTTACTCCTTTTCCCTTTCCCTTTAATGATGGGCCCCAGATTATACCAAAGACACCCTGGGGATGGGAGAACCCAGAGGAGGGCTTGGGAAGAGAACAGGGGAGATGAAAGCTCCCTGGGAGAGGCAGTTTGTGCAGTACACAGGGGGTTTTTGTTCCATTAATTTTTATTGGGAGAGGCACATCCCCCGCTGCTTTAGACTGCCTCTCCCTCGGGCGCAAAGCCAACTGTGCATGCTCCTGCAGCAGGCTCTTTTGTAAATAACCTGGGAAGGGAAGAGACAAGGTTGAGATGGCTGCATCCAGTGTGGAAGTGACAGCCCAAGACCCTTGACTTGCTCCTGGCAGTCTAGGAGAGTGAGGAGAAATGAGGGGACCCAGGGTGAGCTTCTGGAACCCCCTTAGTGAGAAGCACAGGCTCTTCAGATCCTGGCTAGGAGTGAGTGGATTGGCATCAGAAGGTGAACTGGTGCAGTGGCCTCTGGTCCTCCTTGAGTCGGACCCTTTGGCTGAGCGTCTACCAAAGAATGGGGGAGAGTTTGAGACGGACAGTCTCTCTTCATACTGGATTGCTGGAAAGTCCCATGTGCAGGAATATTCAATGTTATCTGATGGTGATGGGGAAGGAGGCTTCGTCACAGTAATTCTGATGCCTGCACAATCTGTAGATGAAAGAAGGACTTGGTCACGGACTGCTGACCCTGTCTTCCCTTCCAAACTTGTCCTGAATAAGGAAGGCCAAGGACTTGGTCAAGCTCTCTGAGAAGAGAATTTGCTCAGTTGTGTTCGACTCTTTGTGACCCCATGGACTGTGGTCTACCAGGCTTCGCTGACCATGGGTGTTTCCAGGCAAGGGTACTGGAATGGGTTGCCATTTCCTTCTCCAGGGAATTTCCCAACCCAAGGATCGAACCTAGGTCTCCCACATTACAGGCAGACACTTTACCATCTGAGCCACCAGGGAAGTTCAAGCTTTCTTGAGAGCTCCCTTTTCATTTCCCCTGGCAGCAGGGACCAAGTTTCCTGCTGTGGCTCCTCAGTCCCTAGCTTGGAATAGTGTTCCCTCCATGTGTTTTATGTGCCCCAGCTTCACCCTCCAACTCTTGGACTGTGTGTCCTATTTCCTACAACCTCTCCTTTGCTCACCCTGCTCCAGTCACCATGGCCTCCTGCTTGTGCGTGTTTGAACACATGGTCCAGCCTGCAGGGCTTTGCATTGGCTGTTCCCTGGAATGCTCTTCCCCGACAGCTCTACCCTGACCCCTCACCTCTACCACATCTCACTTCTCAATCAGGCTGCCCTCTTTAAACAGCAAATTAACCCCTACCCACACTCCTGCTGACCCCATGCCTCTTATCTGCCTTTTTTTTTCCCCCACAGCATTTGCCAGCCTCTAGCATTCTGTGCACCTTACTGTTTGCTATGTTTTCTGTTTGTTTATAGCTTATTACCCATTCCCCAGCCCATTTAAAAAAATAGGACTTTAAGGGCAGAGATCCTGGTCTATTTTGTTTACCGATGAATCCCTAAAGTATATCAGTTCGGTTCAGTCACTCAGTTGTGTCCAACTGTTTGCAACCCCATGATTCGCAGGACGCCAGGCCTCCCTGTCCATCACCAACTCCCGGAATTCACTCAGACTCACGTCCATTGAGTCAGTGATGCCATCCAGCCATCTCATCCTGGGTCATCCCCTTCTCCTCCTGCCCCCAATCCCTTCAAGCATCAAAGTCTTTTCCAATGAGCCAACTCTTCACATGAGGTGGCCAAAGCAATGGAGTTTCAGCTTTAGCATCATTCCTTCCAAAGAAATCCCAGGGCTGATCTCCTTCAGAATGGATTGGTTGGATCTCCTTGCTGTCCAAGGGACTCTCAAGAGTCTTCTCCAACACCACAGTTCAAAAGCATCAATTCTTCGGTGCTCAGCCTTCTTCACAGTCCAACTCTCACATCCATACATGACCACTGGGAAAACCATAGCCTTGACTAGACGGACCTTAGTCGGCAAAGTAAGGTCTCTGCTTTTGAATATGCTATCTAGGTTGGTCATAACTTTTCTTCCAAGGAGTAAGTGTCTTTTAATTTCATGGCTGCAGTCACCATCTGCCGTGACTTTGGAGCCCCCCAAAATAAAGTCTGACACTGTTTCCACTGTTTCCCTATCTAGTTCCCATGAAGTGATGGGACCAGATGCCATGATCGTTTTCTGAATGTTGAGCTTTAAGCCAACTTTTTCACTCTCCTCTTTCACTTTCATCAAGAGGCTTTTTAGTTCCTCTTCACTTTNGCAGAAATAGATGTTTTTCTGGAACTCTCTTGCTTTTTCCATGATCCAGCGGATGTTGGCAATCTGATCTCTGGTTCCTCTGCCTTTTCTAAAACCAGCTTGAACATCAGGGAGTTCACGGTTCACGTATTGGTGAATCCTGGCTTGGAGAATTTTGAGCATTACTTTACCAGCATGTGAGATGAGTGCAATTGTGCGGTAGTTTGAGCATTCTTTGGCATTGCCTTTCTTTGGGATTGGAATGAAAACTGACCTTTTCCAGTCCTGTGGCCCCTGCTGAGTTTTCCAAATTTTCTGGCATATTGAATGCAGCACTTTGACAGCATCATCTTTCAGGATTTGAAATAGCTCAACTGGAATTCCATCACCTCCACTAGCTTTGTTCATAGTGATGTACATAGTAGGTTTAAATACATATTTGTTACTATTTTTGGAATTGATAGACAATCTTTTGAAAAGAAATCACTTGGAGGTATCTCACATTTTTGGCAAAATTAAGTAGAGAGAATTTCTGATTAAGTCAGCATTAAAATGAAAGAAGCCTGCTCTTTGAGCATTTCCTCAAACTCCTGCAGTGGGTGTGTTAACACAGAGACGGGGCACTGTGATAACCATAGCCCTTATAGGTAACAGTAAGCATGTGGATCCTGACCATTGTACAGAGCTCCATAGCCGTCCCATGTCTTGTATTTGAGCTTCACGATGATGAATGGAGGAAAGCAAGGCAGATAGCATTATTTTAATTTTGCACTTGAGTAAACAGCCTCAGAAAGCTTAAGTGATGTGCTTCAGATCACACAGCTAGTGAATGATGTAAGTGGAGCTTCAAACTGGGTATTCTGATCACTAGCCTCTTCTTTTCTCTATTACAAAGCTGATTTCAACATACAGCCTGTCCTTTGCAGCCACTTGGGAGGTTCCAGTCAGTGTGGCTAGAGTAGAGACCAGAGGCTGGGAACTTAAGATTGACATTGTACCATGGGTTCACCCAAGGCTAGGCTATTAGCTGGAACTTTCAATAACTGGATTCAGGATTTCAGAAGGCAGCAGGGTGGAGTTGTCTGTAGAGGTTAGGTTAGTTTTTAAATTGCTTTGCTGTTATTGTTCGTTGCTGAGTCGTGTCTGACTCTTTGCGACCTCATGGAACACAGCACACCAGTCTCCTCTGGTGGACAGTCTCCTCTGTCCACCACTGTCTTCCAGAGTTTGCCCAGATTCATGTCCATTCAGTCAATGATGCTATCCATCGCATCCTTTGCTGTCTCTTTCTCTGTGTTCAGTCTTCCCCAGCATCAGGGTGTTTTCCAATGAGTCAGTTGTTCTCATCAGATGGCCAAAGTATTGGAGCTTCAGCTTTATCATTAGTCCTTCCAATGTATTAAGGACTGATTTCCCTTAGGATGGACTGGTTTGATCTCACTGCAGTCCAAGGGACTCTCAAGAGTCTTCTCCAGTACCACTGTTCAAAAGCATCAATTCTTTGGCACTCAGCCTTCTTTATGGTCCATCTGTCACATCCATACATAATTACTCTTTTAAATTGCTTAAATAGTATAATTCATGCTGGAAGTTTTGACTGAAGCATCAGAGGGTGGACAGTGTTCCCTCCAGCCAGCCAGGTTTGTCTGGGGCCTTTGTGGGCAGACTATTCTTTGAGTGATTTTAAGTGGGAAAAACTTGGGGGATCTTTGGGCATGTATGGAAGCATTTTTGATTGTCACACCCCTGCAGGGGGTACCACTGGCATCTTGTGGGTAGAGGCCAGGGATGCTATTAAGTATCCCACAGCCCACCAAGCAGCCCCACACAGAGAATTATCCAGCTGCCAGTGCCAGTGGTGCCACGATGGAGAAATTTTGCTTTAGAGTGAGGTGGGAATGATTGTCCCTGGTCCCCATCTTGCCCTTGTTTTTCTGACTCTCTAATTCTTTTCTTCCAGAAGGAATGAGATGAGGGCTGGAATCTTCTCTTCAAAATGATGCCTCTTGGGCTAAGTAAGTCAGACAGACAAATACCATATGATAGCACTTATACCTGGAATTTTAAAAATGACACAAATGAACTTATTTATGAAGCAGAAACAGACTCACAAACATAGAAAACAAACTTACAGTTCCCAAAAGGGAAAGAGGGTGGGAGAGGGATAAATTAGGAGTTTGGGATTAGAAGATACAAACTACTAAATATAAAATAGATAAACAACAAGGTCCTACTGTATAGCAGAGGGAGCTATATTCAATATCCTCTAATAAACCATAATGGAAAAGAATATGAAAAAGAATATCCATATACATATAACCGAATCACTTTGCTGTATACCAGAAACTAACATTGTAAATCAACTATACTTCAATCAATTAAAAAAAAAAAAAGACTCCTCCTTGGGAATTAATTGGCAGAGGGAACAAGGAGTTACAACCTCCCACAGCCTCCAGCTTGCCATCTGTTGCAGCATCCATCATATTCTGCCTATGCCAAGCTGGAAGGTGAGGAGCTACTGTGTTGGAGGGTTGGTATGGGTCTGTGGCCTTCACACGCCCTCCCTGAACCAAGACAAGCTGGTAAACAATTGGCTGGGAGGGTAAGTGCTTTGTGTTGTCAGTCGTCTAGAAGCTCAGGGCATTGCATAACCCAGCTGAACTCTGAGCTTCATCTGAGGCTCTGACAGTTTTCTCCTACTGCTGGAATGCCTGGGGATATTTGTTCTAACTTGTCCAATTGGTATTGAAATACTTTCCAAATGAAAGATAACACTGTCAACTACTGCTCTGGAAATTAGCATAAGCCAGATAGTGTTTACTTCCCTTACCAATAAAGTCAAGTTACAATCTCTTTCCTATACACAGTGAGCCTTCCATTTCTTGGAGAACAATATTGGGTAATGAATTGTTACATATACAAACATGCATATTCACATATATAATTTTTAATAGAACATTAGTGTTAAAAAACTTTAAAAATTACTTATTCCCACAGTATTACTTGACGGATGAGGAACAGAGACCCTTCAAATGTATTGACAAATTATTTTCTGAGTCTCATGGGACTTGAGACCCTCTGCTTTCCTCTGAGCTTTAGGGAACCTACTCTGTATTCTGCTCCGCAGGCTCTTCTCCCCTTGGCAGTCCTTAAGTTCTGGAGTTGCTTGGGTTAGTTTGGATCTCCTCCCCTTTCCACTTTACATGTTCTTTGCAGATGATTTCAGCCCTTCCTTGCCATCCATTGCTGCCCATTCCTTGTCTCTCTGATGATGTCTGATCAAGCTATCTCCAGCCCAAGGCATGTGTGTGGGGTGAGTCCAGGCTCTGTTGGAAAGTTAGGGATGAGGCTTTCTGGGTTGGATGTCTCCTTGGGTGAGGGTCTGATCTCCCTCACCAGACCCTGAGTTCACCAACCTCTTCATTTCCCCAGAGTCTAGCACAGTGCCAACATCTTTATAAATACTTTTAAGTGAGTAAGTGAATGCAGAAGGAGAATTCTGAGTTGCTGAGTTGATGGGAAGAGCTTCCAGAACTAGCAGTATAGTCCAGTATAGTAGACTATAAATGTGCTTTCCTTCTCTAATTACTTACCAACCAGTGAAGGAGTCCTCAGTCTTGGATATATTATATATCAGAATAATCTAGAAGAATTTTTTTGCAGCTGAAGACACTGTCTTAGTCTGTTTGGGCATTACAACAAAAATACCATAGACTGAATGGCTTATAAACAACAGAAATGTATTTCTCTATTTATTGAAGCCTGGGAAGTCCAGGATTAAGGTGCAGGCAGAGGCAGTATCTAGTTAGAACCTCTTTCTATTCATAGATGGCTAGGTTTTCACTGTATCCTCACATGGTGGAAGCAATGAGGGGATTCTCTGGGATTTCTTTAATAAGGGCACTAATCCCATTTATGAAAGCTCCATCTTCATGACCTAATCACTTCCCAAAACTCTGTCTCTGTAATACCATCACGTTGGGGATTAGGTTTCAGCAAAGGAATATTCAGGGGACACAAGCTTTCTGTCTATAGCAGAAGCCATTAATCGGAGTTTTTAGGTGTGGAATCTGGGCATTTGTTGTTGTAGGAGGTCTGCTGATGATTTTGCTGTCTGTCTGGATTAAGAACCAACAACTCACAAATTATCTAGTGGGTAATTTGTTTTTCTTTGAGAACATATCTTTAGTATTCAGCAGGAAATTAGGAGCCTCTTTGTGGTCATTATCCTGCAATACATCTGTAGTAGAATCTACTTTATGACTACATGTAATCACCCTTTACCCAAGTGATAGAAATTCTTGCTACCACTGTAAGTTGTATCAGAATGTTGCATTTTTGCTGATCCACTAACGTATGGGAGCCTTGGATACCCATTTTATTCATTATTAAAAATGAAAGATTAATGATAGACAAATATCTCTGCCCTCACAAAAAATACATTCATGAAGGGAAGACAGTCAATAAATAAGATAATAAAATATGGTTAGATGGTGATAAGGGCTGTATTAGCTATCTATTTCTGTATAACAAATTACCCCCAAACCTAGAGGCTTAAAATAACAAAATTTATTTCTTCACAGCTTTTGTAGGTTGGAAACCTAGAGTAGCTTCACTGGCTAAAGTTGAAGACCTTCTCTCGAAAGGCCTTCCATGAGATTGCAGTCAAAATATTGGCCAGGGCTGTAGTTAAACTGAAGGACTGACTAGGACTGGAGGATCCACTTCCATGATGGTTCAGTTCTAAGGCTGTTGGCAAGAGGTCTTAGTTCTTCTCCATGACTGATTCTCAATAGAGTGGCTTGAGTATACTTCCAACATGGCAGCTGCCTTCCAAATCCAATGCAAGTGAACTGAGAGCATGCGAGGTGGTGTGTAAGGAGAAAGCCACAAGGACTTTTCATGACCTGGTCTTGGGAACAACATCCTGTCACTTCCTTCATGTTCTATTTGTCACAAGCATCATTAAGAGAAGCCCAGACTCAAGAGGAGGGGAATTAGGCTCCACCTTTAAGTGAAGGGACAGATATCATAGAATTTGTGGATATATCTTAAAACCACCACAAAGTCTAAGGGAAAAAAATAAAGAAGAAAGATATGGAGTGCTGGTGAATGGGGGGTTGTCATTTTAGATGGGATGACTGGGGAAGGACTCACTAAGAAGGTGAGACTGGAGTCAATGTCTCGAAAAGGCTGGGGGGTTGGAGCAGGGTGTGCAAGGGTGGAGGGGTCACAGGACATAAAACTGGGGAGGTAAAGGGTGTAATGGGACAGGTGGGGGAGGGCTTTTACATAAAGGTAAGACCTTGGCTTTCATTTTGACTGAAATGAGGAGTTAATGGAAGCTTTTAAAAAAAAATTAGGGTTTTTAAATTTTTTTAAATATAAATTTATTTATTTTAATTGGAGGTTAATTACTTTACAATATTATATTGGTTTCGCCATACATCAACATGAATCCACCACAGTTATACACGTGTTCCCTATCCTGAACCTCCCTCCCTCCTCCCTCCTCGTACCATCCCTCTGGGTCGTCTCAGTGCACCAGCCCCAAGCAAGCTTTTGAGGGTGATGATTTTTCTGTTGTATGGAGAATACAGTGTAGGGAGGCAAAGGCAGAAACAGGGAGAACCTTTAGAAGCTCTTGCAGTTATCTGGATGAGGGAAAATACTGGCTTGGCCTTGGAGGAGCTTGGAGCTGAGTGTGAGGGGGACTTGAAGAAGATGTGGTGAGGAGTGGCTATATCCTGGGTATATTTTACACGTAGCACTTTGAGATTTGCTGATAGATTGGCTATGGGGTGTGAGTGAAATAAAAAACAAAATTAAGGCTCACTGCAAGGGCTTTGGCTGATGTAACTGATAGAATGGAGTTGGCTGGTGTGAAGATATTAAGGAATTAACATGTGTCTCAACAAGTTTGATGTGCAAAACTGATTCAAACATCTTTAATGGAGATGAACAGTTTTTCTTAAGCATTTTAAAGCCAGGACAAAGACTCAAAAGCAAACAATAGTCATTGAATCCTCTGGTATCTATTTTTGAAATTAATATCCAAAGAGTTTAGAAAAGAACACAAACTTGGTTAGTTTTATTAACCTTCATTATTGGTAATCCAAAAAAGTAGAAAAGATGATTATTAATAGTGTCTACAAATGCTCACAGTCCCTAATGAGTGTAACTTCAGTGATGGACTAAAAGGTTGTCAAAGTAGATGAAAGAAACTAACATGAAAGACAAAGAAACTAAGAGAAAAGATGTATAACCACCCAGAAAACTCTTGCTTGTCAGTTAAACATTATCACTTTAACTATCTGAAAATTAATTTCATGATTTACCAGTCCTCAAAGTGAATATTTGTGGATTGTCTAGGATACATTAACTATTAGGCATGGGTATTGTTCAAGGTTCTCACGTAAGACAGAAGTATTAACGTTAGGTTGAACCATTGGAAGTAGCTGATATTTGACCACTTTTTGGTCTACCAAAATGACCATTTCATATTGTTTAAGATAGTATTTTATGAAAAAATTTTGATGTAGAGGCTGATTGCTCTAATCACCATGTCACTCTCCCATGTATATGTGTGTTGATATTCAATATTGTAACGTCCATTTCCTTTTTACTCTCTTTCACCACCTAACAATGTTTCCCTTTGCTAATAACTTAGTTGTCTTCATTTCTGTCTTTTCACACCTGTCACACCTGCCTGTTGTAATTTAAATTTCATTCCCTCTTTTCCTGTCCTCTGTGTAAATGGAGCACAGCTGTTTCCTGTCACCTGTTTAGTCCAGCGTCCTTTCATGTACTTGAACCTATCTGTAAGGCCATATTATGAGCTATTAGCAGGCCTGAGGATGTATTTTATAATGAAGCACATCACATCTCAGTTGTTTCTGGCATTAGTTTAGAGTATTAAAGACCAGTCTCAGCCAGTTACAGCCTGACTCTGAGCCCCAGCTGTGTGGACCTTGCACGGTGATGCTGTCTGGCATGTAACATTTGTGACAAGCTCAAGCTGCTGGAAATAGTGTTCCAGCCTTGAGGGTGGGTTTAGCCATGGCTAGTTTATGGTGATGATCATCCTCTGATAATGTTCTTCCGTTTCTTATTTCAGAGCTGAATGTCTGTGAACCAAACCAGAGCTGTCACTAGGTACACAGGCAATTTTATTTAAGATTGCAATAAGAAGTGGTTGTGTTTCTCAGTTCCCTTGGGTTCACCTGCATTTTTTATTCCAATACAACATATGCTCAGCTCTGCACATCGCAGAAACCCATCTTATCACTCTGTTGGGAAGGTCCTCGCTTCCTATTATGTGGCTTCTCTGACACTCCCACAACTTCATTTTGCATCGTCTCTTACTAGAAAACAACATTCTCCCTGTGTTAAGTAATACAATTACATTGAAATAGCTGCAGGATGTGTCCAGACTAGGATGGGATGATTGTACTATGTGAAACGGGGAAGCCATTATTTTTGCCTGTCTCCCTTAATTAGTATTACACACAGCATGACTTGAGTCCTATCCATACTCGGTTTATTGGAGAATAATACCATGAGGTGGAAAGAATGTCAGTAGATATTGAGAAAAGGAATTTTTCTGTGGCCCATAAAATGGGGGATGAATGCAGAGTGTGTTACCCAGCACCTGCATTCTCAGAGCCTCATCTGATTGCCTCGAAACTCATTCTACTATTTTTCTCCCCTTTCCTTTTCACATTTGGCTCTAGGCACAGTGGCTGTCGTTTATCTATTGTTTGATTCCATCCGTTGCCTTTAAGCATCCAGGTCTGCAAGCCCAGTTTTGACTTCAGATGGAATTGGTGCAGAGGGATGGAGAGTGGAGACAGCAGAGCCTTGGCAGGCATGGAATGATGACTCCATTCCAATCACATTTCCCTTTAATGAGGGTCCTGACGCGGCTCTCATCCCTCCGCGAGTGCCATGCTGCATCCGGTGTAATGGCTGCACTTGATGGATAATTTATGCAAACAGAACACAAACAAGAAGTCATTAAGCCACCCAACAAGGGTCCTTGACTTTTGCAAAACCAAACAGTTATTCTGATCCTGATGAGTTTAATTTTACTTTTGGTTGAGTACCGATGAATACATTATATTTAAAATAAATATTATATTATCAATATTCATGATCAAACTGAATGTCACTTGGTGTTTCATATTCTTTTTTTAAAGCGTGATATACAGAGCTTGATTGTCATCAAGTTGCAAAGTGCTCCTTTAATCCTATCTTAAGTCTGTTTTTAATGGACTCCAACAGAGCTAGAGGTAAAAAGAAGGAGGGGAATCTATTATTTGGGTATTTGTAAACTCTTGTACTTTTCATTTGAATAGTTCTTGTTTTGTATTTGCAACTCTAGACTGTATGTAAATGTGAATTTGAGAATTCGACACAAAGAAACAGTGAATCACTGGACAACATAAGGGAAATTGGTATTGAATATGATTTGGTTACCTAGTGATTAAAATCCACTTACAAGGAAATTAAAATTTAAAAAATAAGGCTTTAGCATGCAGCATGCCTTTGTTGTAACTCAAGGACCATGTAGGTGTACAATATTTGGATGTCAGTTTACATAATGTATTGTGTTCTCGGTGTTTTCCAGATGCCTGGCAGTTTATTTTAGTAATTTTAATTTTATTAGAACAGCATCCTATGACTTGGTTGCTGCATGGTGTTTCTGGGAGCACTCACATGAAGATCATTAAAGCCTAAATGGTCCTGGCAGGTAATCTCACCATCGTTTCATCTTTTGTCTCTAGGAAGGTGGCCCCTGTAGATTGTTTAAAGGAAAAGAAGCACCATTATACCAGGCACAAGTAACAGTGCTGCATCCTCATCCCTCCCCTACAGAGGGGGAGAAAGGGCGGCTGTAAATCTCAGAGAGGAACCTGCAGGCTTTATTACCTGTGGGGGGACCTGGGAGAATATTCACCTTCCAGGAGCAGGTGCCACATGGCACCCACCCTCCAGGCTCTTCAGCCACAGTCAAACCCAGAGGGGATGGAGCCCAACAGCAGCTGTAATGGGTGGGCCTCCCAGACCCACAGCTGGGGCAGCTGAATCTATGACAGCCACTTGCACTGCCATTTCAGAGGAACATGGCAAACAAGAGGAGCTGGTATCTTGAGGGCTCCTAGCTTCAGGAGAGGGGTTCTCCAGGGGAGTCATTGTGAGGCCAAAATGAGAGAGAACTGGTGAGAAATGCAGTGAAGAAGAGAAGCAAGATTTTACCCAGGTAAAGGAGAAAGATAAAAGAGAACTAAAACGTTGCCTTAAAGCCCAACATTCAGAAAACTAAGATCATGGCATCCGGTCCCATCACTTCATGGCAAATAGATGGGGAAACAGTGGAAACAGTTGCTGACTTTATTTTTCTGGGCTCCAAAATCACTGCAGATGGTGATTGCAGCCATGAAACTAAAAGATGCTTACTCCTTGGAAGGAAAGTTATGACCGACCTAGACAGCATATTAAAAAGCAGAGACATTGCTTTGTCAACAAAGGTCCGTCTAGTCAAGGCTACTGTTTTTCCAGTGGTCATGTATGGATGTGAGAGTTGGAATACAAGGAAAGCTGAGTGCAGAAGAATTGATGCTTTTGAACTGTGGTGTTGGAGAAGACTCTTGAGAGTCCCTTGGATTGCAAGGAGATCCAATCAGTCCATCCTAAAGGAGATCAGTCCTGGGTGTTCATTGGAAGGACTGATGTTGAAGCTGAAACTCCTATGCTTTGGCCACCTGAAGTGAAGAGCTGACTCATTGGAAAAGACCCTGATGCTGGGAAAGATCGAGGGCAGGAGGAGAAGGGGACGACAGAGGATGAGATGGTTGGATGGCATCACCGACTCAATGGACATGGGTTTGGGTGGGCTCTGGGAGTTGGTGATGGACAGGGAGGTCTGGCGTGCTGCTGTTCATGGGGTGACAAAGAGGACACGACTGGGCGACTGAACTGAACAATACAGTCCAGAGTTGGAACAGATCCCAAGGAATCAAGGTCTGGGCAGTTGGTAGGCCTTCTTGTGGATTGTCAGACAGAGCAAAACACTCTTGGCAGCTATAGAGGACATCGGTCATTAAAAACTATCAGTAGCTCATTTGGGAAGGAATACAGAGTGTCACATCTTGAATTTCTTTTTGTTGCCAAGGATTTTTTGTCCAGGAACTCTTATTTTCTAGATATCTTGGAGACTATAAAAATGCAGTGTTCAAGTTCTGTCTCTAGATTTACTGCTTCTGTGGGTCTGGTGTAAGGTCTTGAGCTTAGACCTTTCACAAGAGTCTCAGAGTAGTTCTGATGTAGATAACCAGGACCATCATTTGGGAGTCATTGTCTTAGCCTTTGAGGTCAGGGATCCTGAGGGTACAGAACTATCTCTAGTCTATAGCTTTGAAGTCCACTTATTTAACTTAGGAGCCTCTGAGGAGAGCTAATTTTCCTGGACCTCCCTCTTTGGTAATTTCCCTTTCATCTCAAGGTCTTAAACCTTCATATATGAGTTGGATTGACCTGGATAGGAGGTTGCTTTTAGTTTGGCTTTAGTGCAAACTTCCATCAAGATTTCTATAAACTAATTTCTGCCCATTGACTATGAGTCTAGAATCAATAGACAAATGTCAGAAAGATTCTTTTTTTCCTGCCCCATCTGGGAAAGGCGAGATATTTTTGTATATTAATAGGAATAATTTGGGTTTCCCTTGCGGCTCAGCTGGTAAAGAATTCACCTGCAATGCGGGACACCTGGGTTCGATCCCTGGGTTGAAAGATCCTCTGGAGAAGGAAATGGCTACCCACTCCAGTATTCTGGTCTGGAGAATTCCATGCACTGTATAGTCCACGGGGGTCACAAAGAGTCGGACACAACTGAGCAACTTTCATTTTCACTTTCAGGAATAAGTTAACGGATTAGGCAGAAAAAATTGGGCATACCCTTAGGATATGGATATAGCTTTTGGCTTGGCCTTAAGTCCTGAAATCAGATCTGTGTTTATCTATTATCTATCTATATATTTTATGGGTGCTTGTCATTGCTTACAATTCTGCAACTAGGTTTCTCAGGCTCTCTTGCTGACTGGATTCTGAGTAGGGTTGGTCAGTGGAGACTCTTACAGAAGACTAGAGGTGGGGGAATGGGGAGAAGCCAGGGTATTTCTCCCTCTCTCTGCCTTCATGCTTCATCACTGTTTGCATTTCTTCCATGGTTGTAGCTCCCCACAGACTCCACCATAGTTTTTTCCAGGTAGCCTTAGAAAGGGTTCTGGGGACATTATCTCCTCCCTGTGTTTTTCAGTTCAAGGGTGATAGCGATTTTCTGTTGTTACTAATCCTTGGGTTACTTCATCTGTTTTGCTTCTTAGCTCTTTAGTTATCTGTGTAACTAATTCCCTGATTAAATCCACTCCATTTGCAATACTTAGGAAAGATTTCTACTTTCCGGCTGGATCCTGAATGATTCATTGACTACAGGTAGACACTCCCTTGCACAAAGATTGCTAGAATTTAAGAAAGGTGGCATGGTGTAGTCTAATGGATTTGGACTCAGAATACTGGGGTTCAGGTTTTAAACACAGGCAAATAATTTCATCTCTTTGGACCTCTGTTTCCGTGGCTGTGAAGTCCCAATGGGTGGACTCCAAACGTCTCTTTTGTCCTTACAATGACTCTCCCACAGAGGGAATAGCATTTAGACTTTTAATAGGCTTATTTGAGAGCCATAGAAATATCATGTATGATCTGCCTCATGTTATAACTTATTATAATTACTCATTTTAAATGCTCACCATATATAAATACTCATTATAAATATAAGTGCTCTTTTATGCTGAGCCCAGGAATAGCTTTGCCGATGCTTTTCAACATAATGATCCTGGCAAAGGATAAGATTTGGCAAGCAAGTCGAAACCCATTTTCCACCCATGATTCCAAGTCTTTACTTTTATTTCAGAGTCAGAGACTGAGGCAGAGAGAGGCTAAATGCATGTCAGATGCAAGGGAAAATACATTTTTATTTTAAAATTATCTTGACATGTTAACATA
>SJYQ01000908.1:231844-247197 GCA_006410935.1 Redunca redunca
TGTGGTGTTGGAGAAGACTCTTGCGAGTCCCTTGGACTGCAAGGAGATCCAACCAGTCCATTCTGAAGGAGATCAGCCCTGGGAATTCTTTGGAAGGAATGATGCTAAAGCTGAAACTCCAGTACTTTGGCCACCCCATGCGAAGAGTTGACTCACGGGAAAAGACTTTGATGCTGGGAGGGATTGGGGGCAGGAGGAGAAGGGGACGACCAAGGATGAGACGGCTAGATGGCATCACGGACTTGATGGATGCGAGTCTGAGTGAACTCCGGGAGTTGGTGATGGACAGGGAGGCCTGGTGTGCTGCAGTTCATGGGGTCGCAAAGAGTTGGACACGACTGAGTGACTGAACTGAACTGAAGTGAACTGGAATCCGACAGTCTGGTTCAAATATTGGCTATGTCATTTAACAGTAGTGTGACCTTGTAAGTCTAAGTCTATATCTCCCCGGAGAAGGAGGTGAAGATTCTTTTGTCATAGGATTGTTTTGAAGATTTATTATAAGATGCACAACCTCACTTTCAGCAATCGTGAGAATATCCAACACTTAGTCTGATATCATTACAGGAATGGATGATTTTTCCCTTCTTGTTTTTTTCTTTTATTAAGTGTTAGCTAGTGTCAAGGGTTTCTAACACTTTGTGCTTCATAATATCTAAGTATTTAAGATTATCTGCTTTAAGTCAATATATACATTTTCTAGGTTACAGTGACAGCATGTGTTCCTTATACAACATTTGGGAAAACAGAGAAGTAGAAAATGAAGAAAATGGAAATGACAACAAGTTAATTCTACCAGAAATAACACCTGGAGATGCTGACCTTCCTGTGTCTTTCCTTCCATCTTTTATCTCATCTTTGTTAAGAATCATACTGTCTATGTAGTTTTTCTTTTTTAAAATGTGGCTTAGAGTTTTATTGTATCATAAGCATACTTTCTGTTGTCATTAGTCTTTGAGAATGAAAATGATTTTTATTGCTGTACAAAAATTCTATTGTTTGTAGGAACCATATATATTGAACCATTTTCCGAATGTTGAGTATATAGATTGGTCTTTAATTACAAATATTGCTTTGAAGATAATTTTCATTTGACACTCTCCTTACCTTTCCCAACCTGCTTTCTGCTCTGAGAGGTTCAGCTGCATAGTTAATCCAACTATCAGTTTGTCATCTGATCTCTGGTTGGTTATGGCCAATATGGAACCCAGGCGATTGGATTATCTATGTCTCTCACTCATTCCCTGCTTGGACTGACGGTCATAGCATCTCTCAAACTGGGTTCTCTCCAGGTTCTGCCTCTTCCCCAGGCCTCTTAAGCCTAGGAATTTTGTTGTTGCTCAGTTGCTAAGCTGCATCCAACTCTTTGCAACCCCACGGACTGCATCATGCCAGACTCCTCTGTCCTCCACTCTCTCCTGGGGTTTGCTCAAATTCATATCTGTTGAGTCAGTGATGCTGTCTAATCATTCCACCCCCTTCTCCTGCCTTCAATCTTTGGTAGCATCAGGGTCTTTTCCAATGAGTTGACTCTGCATCAGATGGCCAAACTTTTGCAGATTCAGCTTCAGCATCAGTCCTTCCAATGAATATTCAGGATTGATTTCCTTTAGGGTTGCCTGGTTTGATCTCCTTGATGTCTAAGGGACTCTCAAGAATCTTCTCCAGCACCACAATTCGAAAGCATCAATTCTTCGGCTCTGAGCCTTTTTTATAGTCCAACTCTCACGTTCATACATGACTACTGGAAAAACCACAACTTTGACTATACAGACCTTTGTTGGCAAAGTGATGTCTCTGTTTTTTAACATGCTGTCTAGATTTGCCACAGCTTTCCTTCTAAGGAGCAAAAATCTTTTAATTTCGTGGCTGCAGTCACTCCCCATGGTGATTTTGGAACATAAGAAAATAAAATCTGTCACTGCTTCCACTTTTTCCCTTCTATCTGCCATGAGTGATGGGACCAGATGCCATGATCTTAGTTTTTTGAATGCTGAGTTTTAAGCCAGCTTTTTCACCCTCCTCTTTTATCAGGAGGCTCTTTAGTTACTCTTCGCTTTCTGCCATTAGTGTGGTGTCATCTGCATATCTGAGGTTGTTGGTATTTCTCCTGGCAATGTTGATTCCAGTTTATGATTCAATCAGCCCAGCATTTCACATGATGTATACTGCAAAGAAGTTAAATGAACAGGTTGACAATATACAGCCTTGTCATACTCTTTCCCCGATTTGGAACCAGTCTGTTGTTTCATGTTCTATTCTAATGTTGCTCTTGACTCACATACAGATTTCTCAGGAGACAGGAAAGGTGATCTGGTATTCCCATCTCTTTAAGAATTTCCCACAGTTTTCTGTGATCCACACAGACAAAGCTTTAGTGTAGTCAGTGGAATATAACAGTCTAGGAATATAACATCCCCCTGTTACTAGTTTTGTTTTAAGTTTGGGATCTGATTCCTGCTAGAATCCTGACGGATGTAACATTTTATTTGTTGTAAGCAAAGTTGTATTTTGTGGCAGTCTTTATGTATGTCTGATGATTCTTTCTAGCAAATTGCTACAAGCCAGTTTAACATTTCTGATCCTTGGTTTCCTCCCTTGTAAAAGTGTGATTAAGAATAATAATATCCAACTCACAGGGTTGTTGAGAGGATAAATGTGATAGCGTATGAAAACCTATAAATGCTCTACATATACAAGACACAGGTTATTATCACCATCCATTTAACCCTGAGGGAGCCCCGAAGGACTTTGGTCTGGTTGCAAAAACAATATTCATCTTTAGAAATATTTCAGAAATTCAAAAGGAGCTGTGGCTAACAGGGTCCTTTGCTTTACCATCATCAACTTCTTATTCTTGGCTTCCATTCAAGAAGTGATCTTAGGAACTTCCCTGTTTGGTCCACACACTTGGCAGCCCGTTATTTCTGTGTAGGGTTTAACAAGGAGGCACAGGCAAGGGACTCCTTTGGGTGGCACATCACACATGTGGTTTGGGGTACAGATGACTCAGGAGAACGCACTCATCTCCCCAAGGTGGTCGGTCTCTTCTGAGCTCTTGGGCTGATCTAGTTCACTGCATTCAACACAGATCTACCTAAAAAAAAAAAAAAATCTGTTCAAGCACGTAAGGTAAAAATTGCCTTATTGGCTTTTTGTCTGAAATTTTGGCAGAGCATAGACAGACTTCAGCATTTATTGCCTTTTGAGTGATTTCCAGCATTGTTCCAGGAAAAATACAATTAATCTTGTAGCAGCCGCTATATCAATCCTTATGAGGGGCGAGTTGTTTCAGCTATCATATGGAGTCTCCCACTTCTGTGGTTGTTGCTCATCTTTTTTTTTGGCTGAGGATATGTGTAATGCACACCAGAGGAAGCCTCTTGCTCCCATTTGTGTGTGTGTGTGTGCGCGCGTGTGCTTCTCTGCAAAGTCCCAAGGCTTGTAACCAGTGGTGCCTTTGAGCATCCAGCCATGCTCCATAAACTGAGCAACACATCTGGGGAAGTAGTGTGAGAGGCCCCCACGAGTGGAAGGGAGGGGTGAGTATGTATTCTGAGGGACTGGGAGCCAGGCCCAGTTGACTTGCATTTGTCCTGGACATGATGCTGTTCAGCTCTTGGCTAGAGGAAGGAGGAGAGCTGGAGTCTTACGTCTTGAGACAGTGCCATTGGCTCCCTTCTTTGTACCATCTTTGTTCTCATAGTGGTGCACTGTAATATGAAGCTTTATCAGGTCCCGGCCCTGGGGACCACTGAACACATTTCCTTTCTTTCCAACAGCTCTGCAGAACCTGGTATTGGCTTTACTGTGACCCTGGTCTCAGCTGGTATAATTCCTTCACTTTGATTATCACCCGAACTGATGCTGGGGTGGGGACTATGCCAGCCTTTCCCTGTCATTGAACTCATATGTGACCTTCAACAAGTTGCTTAACATCTCTGAGTTAGGATGTCCTTGTCTGTATAAGAAGCTGACTAGATCACAATTTCTTAAACTTCCTACTGCAAAAACACCTCTGATTATTTCTCCCATCCCTTGCCCTGCTCTCCTGCCAAACTGAATATAATAGTTCCCCCTTATCCATGGTTTCACTTTCTGTGGTTTCAGTTACGTGTGGTCCATCATGGTCTGAAAATGTTAAGTGGAAAATTCCAGAAATAAGCAGTTCATGTTTAAATTGTGCGCTATTCTAAGTAGCCTGATAAAATTCCATGCCTTCCCTCTCTGTCCTACCCAGGATGTGAATCATCATTTTGTCTGGCACATCCCACCTCTTAGTCACTTAGTAACTGTTTCAGTTATCAGATCAACTGTCTTGGTACCACAGTGCTGTGTTCAAGTCACCCTTAATTTGCTTACTAATGTCTCCAAGCACAAGGGTAGTGATGCTGGCAATTTGGATCTGTCAAAGAGAAGCTACAAAGCATTTCCTTTTAGTATGAAAGTGAAAGTTCTTGATTTCATAAAGAAAGAAAAAAAAATCATAGTCTGAGTTTGCTAAGATCTATGGTAAGAATGAATGTTTTATTTATGAAATTGTGAAGAAGAAAAAACAAATTCCTAGTTTTGCTCTTGCATCTCAAACTACAAAAGTAATGGCCACAGTACATGGTGAGTGCTTAGTTAAGATGGAAAAGGCATTAAATTTGTACAGTATGATATTCTGAGAGAGAGAGAAAGAGAGATCAAATTCACATAACTTTTATTACAGTGTGTGTGTTCAGTCATGCCTGACTCTTTGCTATCCCATGGATTGTAGCGTGCCAGGCTCTTCTGTCCATGGAATTTTCCAGGCAAGAATATGGGAGTGGGTTGCCATTTCCTACTCCAGGTTTTTAACAGTATATGGCTATAATTGTTCTATTTCTATATTCATTATTGTTGTTAGTGTCTTACTGTGCCTAATTTGTAAATTAAATGTTATCATCGGCACACATGTGTTAGAAAACATATTAGGGTTCAGCACCGTCTGAGGTTTCAGGCATCCCTTGGAGGTCTTGGAGTGTATCCCCTGCAGCAGATAAGTGATTGTGGGTTTTTTATTTTTTTTCTGTTTCCAATAAAAATCAAATTCATTCCTTATTAGTTTTAGCCACTGAAATGTCCATTTCTCCCTACGTCTATGGCCACTGCCGTGGTCAGGCTATGTGGACTCTCTGAATTGCCTCCTAATTGTCTCCTGGTCCCTACTTGCTCCCACCCTGCAGACAGAGTGCCCTTATCAACTCCCCTCTCTGCTTGGCTTACAACCCTTTAATGCCTGCCCTTTGCACATGTGATGAAGTCCAAACTGTTAAATGGATGACCCACAGGCATCGACCTGCCCCTCTCACGTCCCCTTATGCCACCCAATCTCTCCTCATTCTTTGGGATGGCTTCCTTGGCCTTAATCCAGCAGGACCTCTGTACTGGCTGTTTCCTCTGCCTTGTCTTTATGTTTCTTGGGTCAGTTTTCCAGATGGGGTCAGACTCCTCTGTTAGGGTTTCTGCAGCTGAGTTCCTTTTCCTTCATAGTATTGTGTCGGGAGGTCATCGCGTTGGCTCTTCCAGCAGACCATGAGCAGCACCTTGTCATGGCACCCTTAGTATTTAGCACAGGGCCTGGCACTCATTAGGTGTCCCATAATTAAATGGTAAAGAAGAAAGGGAAGAAAAGAAGGAGAGAGGGATGCCCCTGAACTTTGTTATTTTGGATAAAGTTCCAGTTTCCATTTGGCTCTTTGAAAGAGTGAACATAACACAAACTGCCTCATTTCCAGGGTGTTCATAGTCGGGTTGGGACCAGCTTTGGCCATGCACTCCAGTGGCAGCGGGGGAGGGATATCTTCCCCCTGTTTCCTCTGGGCCTTCCCTTTTATCCCTGCTCTGGGTGGAGGGAGGTGATGCTGTGCCAGTGGCGGCCTGTGTAATCTTTCCCTCTGATTAATGGGTACTGGTAGGGACCAGGCAGAGCAACATATAGAGTAGCATTGGCCACAGGAATCATTAGTTTTGGTGGAGACGTTAATGAAGAAGATAATGGATTTTCTTTTCTCTCTGCTACAGGAAAGCTTTGACATCATCCAGCCCAGCACGTCCAAAATCTCCTTATCTGTCTGCCTCTTTATGCTAAAATACAGAGTCCCAGGTCTAGTGAACAGATTCTAAGTCCGCAGGTCTACAGCAATTCTGATTCAGTAGGTCTGTGGTGAGTTTTAGAGCCCTGTTTTATTAGCTAGGGATCCTCAGGGATTCACATGCTCAGACAGATTTGGGAACCACTGACTTAGAGTCCAATCCCTTTATTTTATTGCATCTTTATTACAATAGCTTTGAACCATATCAACATGGAACTACAGGTTTTTGTTTCATTTTTTTTCTTTCATTAAGAAAGTTTGTATCTTTGATTTTTCGTATCACATTTAGATTTTCAAAGTGTTCTCCCTGCTCTTATCTCCTGTGAGTCTCACAAAAGACCTCGAAAGCCAGTGAAACTGGCACCATCACTCTCTGTAGATGACGTGGATAGCAAGGTGCCCAGTTGCTGGAAGTGGCATTCCTCTCTGTGAGATGCCCACACTTAATTCTATAAAGCCACACACCTTAGTCCTATTTTGTGATATTCAATTTCTGTATTAAACGTTTGCAATTCACCTTAAAAGAAATGATTGATGGCCTTTCCTCATTTTTAAAAAGGGTGCTTTACAGATACATAAAGGTAAGACGCTGTTAGAGGAGGTTTTATGGCAGATGGTTCTTGGCAGCAAACCCATTCATTTTTATGGCAGTCTGGAAATTTTCCTGGGTAATAACTTTCTTTTCTTTTAGCAGGCATAAAATAAAGAGGTTCTAGATAGTTGGATCATTATCAAGTGATTTTCCAAAGACAAAATCAAATGACTTTCCAACAATTGTCAACACAATTTAGGCAAAAACAAGAGTTGTCCACATCTGGAAATCTAATGCATAAATTTTTGAGTGTTCCCTTTTTGTGGGGAAAGATACTTGGCTACTCAAACTGTTATTCCTTAAGTGGCAATTAGAAGGGGGAGCTGGGAGAAAGAAGTTTGGGGAAAGGTATTCATGGAACTTCCCCAAATATTACCCAAACGGCAATATTTCTATAGTGAACAGAGAAATGTACATTTGTTCTTGCTCTCTCCAAAGACTGAGAACAAAGCAAGCTTCAGTATAAGCTGAAGAGGAAGAAAATTTTAGCTGTGAAAATTAGCACTGGGAGAAATTGATGGGACTGAAAACAAAGCAAGCTACTTGTGTTCATCGATTCACTGAAACAGTATTTTGAACCTCAGTTACGTGGTTAAATGCTGGGCTTTATGTGAGGCATTGGAAATTCAGCTAGTAAAGAAGCAATTGTGAATTACAGCCTAACAGAAGAATGACGTTGGATAAACACCTTGTACTGTGTGATGTAAAGAAATCATCATGAAGATCATCATTGCTAACTTACGGAGTGCTTGCTCTATGCCAGGCACTGTGCTTTAGCGACATTAACTGAACCCTTACAAGAGCATTGAGTTGTAGATTTCATTTGATCCCTGATGCAAGTGAGGCAGAGGGAGGCTAACAGACTTTCTCAAGGTCATACAGAGGGTAAGCAGTGGCACTGGGATTTACACCTGTTGGTCCAACTCCTAAACCCATGCTCTCTTCAAGGTAGACACCTCCCCCCAAATACTTATTGCATGAATATATGAATGAAGTAATTGCAAGTGTGATGAAACTTCTCAAAGGGGGAGCACAATGTAACAGAGGCTTAAACTAGTCCATGAATGAGGGTCTAAAGTGGCATTTCAGCTGAGTCCTAAGATAGATCAAGTGGATGGACAGTGGGAAGAAGTTGTAGGATGTGAAGGTTAGGAAGTCAGTGGAGATCTTCACCCAGAAGAAGTCTTAGAGACCTTCAGGCAGAGCCCTCTAATTTTATAGATGAGAATATGGAAGTCCAGATGGGAGTGTAGAGAGCTGGGATGACTAATCAGGTTGTCTGGCTTCAGGAAACATCCAAAAGTGGTTGAGCCTAATAAAAGTAGAGATCTTTTAAAAGAATCACTTGCTCCATTACATCATTAATCTGTAGCAGGGCTATCTAACATTTCCCCCGTCATGACACACATAGAAAATAATATTTGAGTGGTAGAAGTAGGTTAAATGGAGGCAGCTGCAAGGGTTCTGAATGCTTCAGGTTCCATCTGGACAGGTGAGCATATCTATGACCATTACAGCACTTAGCTTTTGGGAGAAGACCTGGGCTCCAAGACTCACCATGGAGGTGTATGAATGGTTCTCACTGGAACCACCCTTTCCATGCTTCCCAATCAGGCTTTGTCATCCCTCACCCCCACCCCTTTCAGTCCCATCCCTTGTACCATTCGTATTGAGGTCCATACAAGTTCAACCTCACAGATGCCTCTGAAAGTCTGGAGTCTATACTTGGAAGTGCCCTCTCCCCACCTGCAACTCCCCTGGACCCCCAACATTGGCTAAATCTCCAAACTGACCTTTTTCACCAGTCCAACCTAATGACCATTCTTTCACCATCAACTCTTTTCTGTTGGACAGAAGTAATGTAACCAAACTCATTTTAAGTTGTGAATGACAACTATGCTATCTGGGCTTCCCAGGTGGCACAGTGGGGTAAAGAATCTGCCTGCCAAGCAGGAGACAGGAGATCGATCCCTGGGTCGGGAAGATCCCCAGGGAAAAGAAATGGCAACCCTCTCCAATATTCTTGTTTGGGGAATCCCATGGACAGGGGAGCCTGGTGGGGTACAGTCCATAGGGTCACAAAGAGCACATGTGACTGAGCACACGTGTGCATGTACACACACGCATGCGCACACACACACACACACACAGACAAAGCACTATGCTATCTACTTTCCTAAGAGGATAGAGGATATACCTTGTAAAAGAAGATTTAGTTACATAAAAGGAGTGAGTCTATAGATCCAGGAGCAACAGTGATATTGCCTGGAAAGGACCCAGCCTCCCTCCGCTAAGGACATGAGAATATGTAGAGAGAAGAGGCCCTTTCCCCAGCAATGTCAGCAACACACAACCTCTCTTTTCAGCTCCAAAGTAGATGCATGTCCATCAACTCAGATTAGATAAACATCCTAGGATTGTGGCTTGCGTTTTCTATCTAGGAATCTGGGTGCTATTAGTGGCAACTCGGTTCTCTTAGTTGCTGAATTGTTGCATAGGGAATGCTTGATGGAACAAAGGGAGAAGATGTTGACAATGTGAAATCCATCTGATACCCTAGTCTATTTACATATGGATGAGTGTCTGATTGCAGGCATAGCCTGTTTGTTTCTTCTTATTAGTTCCAGGCTGGGCAGACTATTAGGGAATGCCTTCACATCCCAGGCCTGGGAACCCCTTGCCATGCTGTGCTGTTGCACTCAGGAGCTTCAGTCGTGTCCTACTCTGTGCGACCCTATGGACTGTAGCCCACCAGGCTGGCTGCTCTGTCCATGGGATTCTCCAGGCATGAGTACTGGAGTGGGTTGCCATGCCCTCCTTGTCCCTCACTATACCCACCTCAAACTTCTCATCTCTCCCAATTCACAGCTTTGCTGTCTTGGTGCCAATTTCTGATTGATAAAGACATGTTCGACCTTGTCTCTGTCTGAGCTTGATTTGCTGAATGGGGCACACACAACTCTTCCTGATGGAGCTTTCTCTAGGCAATTAAATGTTCAGGTGATGGCCGTTTAGTAGAAGTGCAATTTCTCTTTGTAGTGTGGACCTGGCCAACAGTTATCTCATCGCAGTTTGGGTGGTAAGGCCTTAGGTGGAGGGCAGGGCAGGTTAGTAATTAGTCAACGATTCAGCCCGACTACGCTTGCATAATGTAAAGAGTGAACAGTCCCTGACGTGCCTGTCACACCTGAGCAAGGAGGGCACCGCAGCTTCTGCAATTAATTGGACTTGCAGTCTAGGGCTTTTATACAAATTCTGGGGCAGGAATCCTATGGGAGTTTTCTCAGCTACTGTTCCTTTAAGCAGACTTCCATGAGAACCTGGAAGAAAGGAATAAACTGGGCTTCATTTAGCAGATGTCACTGTTTTGGTTTCTAGGGTAGCACTTCATTGGAACATCCAAATATTTCTTTAGCCTGTATCTTCTGATGCAAATGGATTGTTTGGATTATTTAAAATAGGACATCTCTATCCATTTAAACAAATGCCTCAGTTATCTCCCTGAAAATGAAAGTCACTCAGTCGTGTCTGACTCTTTGTGACCCCATGGACTATACAGTCCATGGAATTCTCCAGGCCAGAATACTGGAGTGGGTAGCCTTTCCCTTCCCCAGGGGATCTTTGCAAGCCAGGGATTGAACCCAGGTCTCCCGCATTGCAGGTGGATTCTTTACCAGCTGAGCCACAAGGGAAGCCTAAGAATATTGGAGTGGGTAACCTATCCCTTCTCCAGCAGATCTTCCCAACTCAGGAATCGAACCAGAGTCTCCTGCATTGCAGGCGATTATCTTATCTCCCTGGATATGTATATTCAGTCACTGCGTAAATGTGTGTCCTTTAAAGTCATATGATGACCTCTAGAGATGAGGATTTTTTCTTGCTCCTTTGTCCCTCCTTCCCTCTGTCTTTCTTCCTTCCTTTTATCCTTCCTCTCTTTTTTTCTTTCTATTTCTTTCATCTTTTGATGTATCATAGCATAATTCTTTGTAGTCAGCTATATGTTTCCTAGAATAAGAAACTTATGAGCATCTGATTGCTGCAGTGCCTGGAAGACTGAAACAGCTAATACTAGATTCCATTTACAATTGTGAGAAGTAAAGCATTGACAGGGAAATGTCTTCCTTATTACTCAAAATATGTTAGAATGAAACCTTTTGCTTGTTGAATTTCTGAGCAAATCTAGTATAACTTGTGGCTATTGCGGTGTAATAAGCTATCCTAAAACCAAAAGCTATATAATAATAGCATAATAGTTATTATCATAGCTATAATATTTTAGTTTTATTATTACTATAGTAGTAGTATTATTATCCAAGGCCATATAGATTAGCTGTGGATCAGCTCCTCTTGGCTAGGCTTCCCTGGGTGGCTCTGCTGATATTGGTTGACTTGCTTGACTGATCTAAGATGGGCATGACCAGACTTGTTTTGCTGTATGTAACCCTTATTCTCCTCTTGGACATGCAGGCTGGCCTGGACAAGTCTTCACATGGTGGCAGCAGAGGTACAAGAGGGCAAGCTGAAACTTGCAAGACATCTCAAGGTTTAAGCTTGGAAATGGGACACTTCCATGTCTATTTCACTCTATTGGCCAACTGGTCACATGGCTAAACATAAATCAGGGATGCAAGGAGGAAGGAAGAATTGGGCTAATAATGCAACTCACCAGGGCTAACGGACAACAGAGTCACAAACTGAAGTTTGTGTTTTTTTCTTGATAGAATGTTAAGGAATAAATATGGAGGGTGCAGGGCAGAGACATAAGTAAAAGGGATGTGATTCCAAGACTTGAATTACACTTTCTCTTGTGTATACCATGCATACACACAGGTATAAGCGCAATGTTAAATAAAAAGGAGATACAAAAATTTTAAAAAGCAAATGGATAAATTTCCTTTACCCTTTGACTGAACACCCTTTTTCTCTGTTCTCGCATATACTGTCTTTACTTTTATGCTATAATTTTATGCTTTCATTCCTACCTTCGCTTATTTACTCAATTAAAAAAGAGCTTCAATCATGGAAAATTTTATCACTCATCATTTAGAAAGACTTGCTCTGGGAGGGGATATATAATTTGACAGACTGATTAGTCATGCATTTTTTTAAAACTGCATACCTTGGATGTTGTTGGTTTATGTACATATTTCTTTGGTATTAAGCATGACATTATTTATCACCTCCTGTGTATGTATTAGTTGCTCAGTCATGTCCAATTCTTTGTGACCCCATGGACTATAGTCTGCCAGGCTACTCTGTCCATGAAATTCTCCAGGCAAGAACAGTGGAGTGGGTTGCCATTTCCTCCTTCAGGGAAATCTTCCCAACTCAGGGACTGAACCTGGGTCTCATGTATTGTAGGCAGATTCTTTACTGCCTGAGCCATCAGGGAAGCCCTTATAATCTCCTAGTCTTTTATTTTCTTGGGCTCAAAAATCACTGTCAATGGTGACCGCAACCATGAAATTAAAAGATGCTTGCTCCTTGGAAGAAAAGCTACGACAAACCTAGACAGTGTATTAGAAAGCAGAGACACTACTTTGCTGACAAAGGTCCATATAGTCAAAGCTATAATTTTTCTAGTAGTCATGTACGAAAGTGAGACTTGGACCATAAAGAAAGCTGGGCACCGAAGAACTGATACTTTGGAACTGTGGTGCTGGAGAAGTCTCTTGAGAGTCACTTAGACAGCAAGGAGATCAAACCAGTCAATCCTAAAGGAAATTGACCCTGATATTCACTGGAAGGACCGGTGCTGAAGATCTAATACTTTGGCCACTTTATGCAAAAAGCCAACTCATTGGGAAAAACCCCTATGCTGGGAAAGATTGAGGGCAGGAGGAGAAGAGGGTGATAGAGGATGAGATAGTTGGATAGCAACACTGACTCAGTGGACATGAATTTGAGCAAACTCAGGGAGATAGTGAAGGACAGGGAAGCCTGGTATGCTGCAGTTCACAGGGTCACAGAGAGTCGGACATGACTGGACAAGTTTACAAGAAACTACTACTTATGAGAAAATGAGAAGACAAGTCATTTCTGCTTTAAGAGGTTTTCAGAAAGGTTTGTTCCTAGATGAACTAGAAAGGTATGATTCAATACCACCTGGTCCTTTTAGGTTGTGGAAGGAACATTTACTTAAATAAATGTTTGCAGGGATAGACCTTTACTCTAAATATAATGATGTAAGTATTGCCTTACAGGCAAACTTGAAAATAAAAAACAAACCAAGTCTACTGAGGGGAGAATTAAGTGAAATTCCTTAAACAGATTTTTAAGACTGCAGTGAACTCCTTTTGTCTGTCTTGAGTAAGTGTATTACTCTTTAATGAGATTATTTTGATGTTTTCACCAGGTTTGAGTGCATTTAACAAAGCTTTCTTTCTATTCCCCTCCTCCTAAGGAAATGTCTTTCTGTTAGGCTAACAGCTGATAGCTGAATTATTATACCCAATTGTTCTGATTTATATTTTCCAGGTCTGCCCACAGGATTTTATATTCCAATGGCCTCTGGGCTGTGTCAAACACTAGGTAACCAGATCGACCAACTTTTTTCCTTTTCCACGTCTAGCAAATCAGTTGTGGTGACTGCTGTGACTTGACATCTTTCCCTGACATGTGCGCCACTCTTGTCACTAAAGCAAAGAGTAAAGATGCAGTAAAGATGCCCACTGTGCTCCAGAGAATAGTTCTGGCTCCCCATAACAGCCTGTTATCTTGGGAGGGGCTATTTCACTCCCATGGTCCCAGTTTACTTATTGCAAAACTGAGATAAAGTAGATGACATCATCTCCCTTCCAGCTCCAACACTCTTGTATTTAAAAGTCCTCTAGCCTCTCCTCTGACCTGGTGATGCCAACTGAGTGTTTCAGGAAAGTTAGATTGCAGAGTTTCTAAAGTGCTAGAGTTGGAAGGACTGTAGGAGTGTTCCCTGTACCTCCACAGTCCAGAGGCCCTCTGCTCTCTCTCCTTGCCTCCAGTTCAGGGCCTCCCTCTTCCTTCCCTCTTCTAGACTCCCAGTAAACAAGGTATCTGTCCCACATATTTAGGCACACTTCTCCTTTCTTAACTTCAGTCGTCATATCCTGAAGCGCACGTGAGCTCCTTGCTTCCTTTCTTATTTTTACCTGACAGTAGTTTGTTCAGCAGAGAAGGCAATGGCACCCCACTCCAGTACTCTTGCTGGAGAATCCCATGGGCGGAGGAGCCTGGTGGGCTGCAGACTATGGGGTCGCACAGAGTCGGACACGACTGAAGCGACTTAGCAGCAGCAGCAGCAGCAGTTTGATCCAGCACTGAGTGCTGCACATGCCCCAGGCACTCTGCTACGTGCTGCGAACACAGTGGTGATCGGGAAAGACACAGACCTACGTCACAGCTGAAGCTGGAGGCAGGTTTGGTTTTGAGGGTGGATGAAAATTTTGCCTTAGGACCTGATTCAGTGTTACTTTTGCTTGGGCTTCCTTTTGAAAAGAAACATTAAAATGGAAGAGATAAATGAGACAAAGATAGAGGTTGGTAATGACACTCCCAGGGTTTCTCATATTATATGGACAAGTGTCTCAGCTTTGGTGGTCTTGGCAATCTGTGTGAAGGGGTTGCTCTTTGTGTTTTATAACTCCAGGTACTTTAACATCCACAAACTATTTATCCATATGTATGTATGTATGTACATGTTGTTGTTTAGTTGCTAAGATGTCTCTGACTCTTTGTGACCCTATAGACTATAGCCTCCCAGGCTCCTCTGTCCAAGGGATTTCCCAGGTAAGAATACTGGAGAGGGTTGCCATTTCCTTCTCCAGGGGATCTTCCCAACCCAGGGATTGAACCCACATCTACAGTATTGGCAGGAGTATTTTTTACCACTGAGAAGCCTCCTGGGAAGCCCCATGTGTATATGTGTACAAGTATACAAATTGACCCTTGAACCATGTGGGGATTAGGGATAATGACCCTCCATGCAGCCAAAAATCCACATTTAATTTATATCTAACTCTAACTATATACCCATTTGAATGCAGAGTTCCAAGAATAGCAAGGAGAGATAAGAAAGCCTTTCTCAGTGATCAATGCAAAGAAATAGAGGAAAACAGTAGAGATACCAAGGGAATACTTCATGCAAAGATGGGCTCAATAAAGGACAGAAATGGTATGGACCTGACAGAGGCAGAAGATATTAAGAAGAGGTGGCAAGAATACACAGAACTGTACAAAAAAGATCTTCACGACCCAGACAATCACGATGGTATGATCACTCACCTAGAGCCAGACATCCTGGAATGTGAAGTCAAGTAGGCCTTAGAAAGCATCACTATGAACAAAGCTAGTGGAGCTGATGGAATTCCAGTTGAGCTATTTCAAATTCTGAAAGATGATGCTGTGAAAGTGCTGCACTTTGCAATATGCCAGCAAATTTGGAAAACTTGGAAGTGGCCACAGGACTGGAAAGGGTCAGTTTTCACTCCAATCCCAAAGAAAGGCAATGCCAAAGAATGCTCAAACTACCGCACAATTGCAGTCATCTCACACGCTAGGAAAGTAATGCTCAAAATTCTCCAAGCCAGGATTCAACAATACATGAACCATAACTTCCAGATGTTCAAGCTGGTTTTAGAAAAGGCAGAGGAACCAGAGATCAAATT
>SJYQ01000908.1:247507-335336 GCA_006410935.1 Redunca redunca
CCACCCTTATGGCAGAAAGTGAAGAGAAACTAAAGAGCCTCTTGAGGAAAGTGAAAGAGGAGAGTGAAAAAGTTGACTTAAAGCTCAACATTCAGAAAACTAAGATCATGGCATCTGGTCCCATCACTTCATGGCAAATAGATGGGGAAACAGTGGAAACAGAGAGATTTTTTTGGCGGGGGTTGGGGGGGGGGGCTCCAAAATCACTGCAGATGGTGATTGCAGCCATGAAATTAAAAGGCACTTACTCTTTGGAAGGAAAGTTATGACCAACCTAGACAGCATATTAAAAAGCAGAGACATTATTTTGCTGACAAAGGTCCATCTAGTCAAGGCTACGGTTTTTCCAGTAGTTGTGTGTGAATGTGAGAGTTGGACTATAAAGAAAGCTGAGCACCGAAGAATTGATGCTTTTGAACTGTGGTGTTGGAGATGACTCTTGAGAGTCCCCTGGAGTGCAAGGCGATCCAACCAGTCCATCCTAAAGGAGATCAGACCTGGGTGTTCATTGGAGGGACTGATGTTGAAGCTGAAACTCCTATGCTTTGGCCACCTGATGCAAAGAGCTGACTCATTGGAAAAGACCCTGATGCTGGGAAAGATTGAGGGCAGGAGGAGAAGGGGACGACAGAGGATGAGATGGTTGGATGGCATCACTGACTCAATGGACATGAGTTTGGGTGGGCTCTGAGAGTTGGTGATGGACAGGGAGGCCTGGCATGCTGCAGCTGATGGGGTCACAAAGAATTGGACGTGACTGAGCGACTGAACTGAACTGAACTGAACTCCATATTGTATCTTCATTACCTCCATATCAATGGTTCTGCATCTGCTGATTCAACCAACTGAGGATGTTATAGTAGTATTGTAGTATTTACTATGAAAAAAAAATCTATGTATAAATGGACCTTTGCAGTTCATACCCTTGTTGCTCAAAGGTCAGCTTTACATATACACACATGTATATATGTACATGTGTACATATTAATAATTTTGACACTCAGTGAAGCCTGCCATCCAGGCATAATGCCCAGAAGCTAAGCCAGGAAAATCTTGCTGAGTCCGCACTAAGACAATCTTTCCAAACTCAAATGGATTTCAAGGTCAAAGGTATTTTCATTTATATCCTCAAAGAATATTTCCATAGTTCCTGCCCTTAGGGTGCTCCCATTTTTCACCATCTGTGAGCCTTTGATATACTGATTCACAATAACTCCAAGAAAACCCCAAGATTCCCAATTAATCATTTGTTGCCCTTTCTCTGTAAATAGCCATTTTAAAACCTTTAGATAATTTACTGATATTACTTAGTTTTATGCTCTATGGTCCTTTCTATAGTTTGGCCAAATTCCAGCTTAAAGTCGGCATCCTTTGTCATGTTTTCAACATCCTACTTCACACAGGTGGGTTGTCTCACAGGAGGAGGTCCTTGACTTTGCTCCTGTTTGAGAGGGTTTTCTCTATGTTGTTTCTACTCCTCATGTGGATTTATGGAAGGTTGTAGGGTTTGCTTTCTTTTTTTTTTGTACTTAAAGTTTTTATAATTAATTGGCCAACATAACTGTTAGTTTTAATCTCTAAAATAAACATTAATAGTTCCAATGGCTTAAGTTTCTCACAAACATCACAGACATTAATGAAATGATGTCTGTGAAAGAATTTAGCTCTACACAAGAGATATAATGGATGTCTTATCTGATGTCATATTAAATGTTTGTCATATCTGATTTAGTTATAAAGATATTAGAAAATTCCCCATACAAAGATGAAAAAACAATAGTCCCAATCTCTCATTTGACTCATATTTTCACAGTAATGGGTTTAGTCCTAAGGACTTAAAGGTCAAATACTTGAGCTCTGAAACTTACTAATTGGACAGTTTTCTTTAGCTCTTTGTGGTTTGGTTTCCTCATCTGTAAAATGGAGTTCAAAATACTCCTTACCTCCTAAATGATCGTGAGGATGTTTGTATAAAACACTCAGAACAATATTGTGTAGTGAGCATGTAATGTTAGCTACTCTTATTCCTTTTGAGCTTTTGTCTACCTCTAAATGCATGTTTATTTCACCATAATCTTAATGTCTGTCCAATCTTGTCTCCTGAGACTTTAATTTACACAAGTTTGCACAGAAGCTTAATTTTAATTAGTTTTAATGATTTTATAAGTGTCAATCAAACTGATACACTCTCTACTACTGTTGAACATTGAGGTTGCCCCCACCTTTTCTTTTAAAGCAATATAGATATACTTACAATGTACAGGTCAATACATTTGTTCTTCTTTTTTCTTTGTTAAATGATAGTCTTACAAATTCTCAGAAGTGGATTATTGTATTAAGAGATATAAGTGTCTTATGAATCAGCATCCATGCTATGTGTGTGTGCATGCTCAGTTGTGTACAACTCTTTGAGACCCCATATACTGTAGCCTGCCAGGCTCCTCTGTCTGTGGGATTTTCCAAGCAAGAATACTGGAGTGGGTTGCCATTTCCCACTCCAGGGGATCTTCCCAACCCAGGGATCAAACCCACATCTCTTTCTTTGGCAGGTGGATTCATTACCACTGAGCCACCAGGGAAACCCATCTATTGCTATATTGCTTCCCAAATGGATGGCCCCAGTAGATATGGATGTTTAAAGGTTTGACAACGTAGAGAAAGGTTTTGGTAATTCAACCACCAGCTCTGGTCTTTTAAGCAGTCACCTTGAGAAAGTAGTGAGTCAGGAAAGTAGAGTGCTGTGGGGTTTATCCCTTTCCTTACTTGCTACTCACTCACCCACTACCACACTGCAGAAAACAGAGATGGGGCAGGTTTGGGTGGAGGGTGACTGGCCTAGACTCATGTATTGCCCTACTGCCTTCCCACTCTTCATCTGTAGTTCCCTATGACTTGTTCACTCTTCATTTGTTCTTGGGGACCCACCTTGTCTTTTCCCATGAATCAAAGGCCTGTTTTTGGATTTTGTGTCCTGGTGTTCTGATCTGACTCTTTTTATCCCACTCCACCCATTCTTTTTCTCTGATAGAATCCTCAGTCACTTGTCTCCAGGAGGCTCCTGAAGCCCAGGATAAACTATGCTCTCAGCCCCGAGGACTCCTACCAGTTTTCCAGGGGAGTGCATGGACTCTTTACTTGATGCTGGCCTTGTGCACCTGCCCAGTAGGTAATAGAAATGGTCTCCCCTGAGCACAAAGAGCAAACA
The DNA here is from genome assembly GCA_006410935.1 of Redunca redunca. Taxonomy (NCBI): domain Eukaryota; kingdom Metazoa; phylum Chordata; class Mammalia; order Artiodactyla; family Bovidae; genus Redunca; species Redunca redunca. Next base: position 250,713 of record SJYQ01000908.1, read on the forward strand.
CAGAGAAGGGGGCTTTGAGTACAGGTCCTAAAATCAGCTTCTTAGATCCCACAGAATCTGGCCTCTACAAATGAACTGCTGTTTCTCTAGAAGGTGACATCTTCTTTAAAAACACATGCAGAAGAGAAAAACCATTTAGAAATATCTATTAAAGTTGAACGTGTGCTTATGCTCTGATGTAGCAATTCCACGCCTATAAATTCAACAGAGAAGAGTATATAGGTGAACCAAAACATATGTGTTAGGACAGGAGAGCATGGGAAAACTTTTGTTCCTTGTTCTTTTTCCTTTTCCCACAGGAGAACTTCTGCCTTATTTCCCAGAAATGAACATTGCTAACCTGTCCCAATATGTGAGTTCTTTCTTAACTCTTGAGCTTAATGCAAATTGTAAGTCAGAATTAAGATTCTCCTCCCANAAGGGCCAAGTCCCTTGGTCATGCCTGTCAGGCTGCGAGGAGGGAGAGGGCTGAGGAAGATTTGAGCCTGAGGAAGATTTGAGCCTGCCCTGAAGCTGCAGGGGAGGGACCTGGTTGTTTGAAAGGAATGAGCTTGGCCATGGGGATGCGGTGTTGGCAGGGCAGCCACAGCCCATTGTAAAAAGTCTGGCTATCACTTGCTGGGGCCAATCCATATCATAGGAGGTGGAAAATTGAATCATGGGAGTAGTCAAGACTTGGAGGTGCATATAAACAGAGGGTTTGAAATCCAAAGAGTCAAATAGCACCAGTATGACATTAACATGTAAAATTATGAAATGTTTTGTTGGAAGATCAAAGGTGATTCATTAAATATTTTACTAGGCCAGGCACTGTGCTAAGTAATGTTTAAATAACTAATCTCATTTAATCTCCATAACAGCCTAAGGAGGTAAATATTATTGTACCCATTTTAAGGAGCTGCAGTTTAGCAAGGTACAATTTATTCGAGATCACATAGTAAGTGAAAGAATTTGGGTTTAACTCAACCTTTTCTGACTCAACAAGGTTGCTTCTTAACCACCCAGTTTTGCTGCCCATATTCAAGTGCAGAATTGCAGTTTTTAAGTGGAAGTAAGGAGGGAGGTCAGGCTGGGGAGACAAGACCCTAGTTTGATAGGGATTAAAATATTTGGACAGGTTCTTAGGGCAGAGGTGGCAGCACAAAGAAGACAGGACCCAGTGCTGAAGATGCATCAACCATCAGGCAGTTCCTAAGTACTCCTGCAGCAGGTCCTGCTCTGGGCACCAGGGATGCCAAGATGATGGATGCTAGGTCCCTGACACTCATGTTTTCAGCACCAATGCAGAGTCCAGCTATCAGAGTCAAGTACAAGGACTGAGTGGGACTTGAGGCAAGACTGACTTACTACTGATTTTCTGAACTGTTGGACTGGGCCTCTTTCAAAGCCTAAGGCAAGTCAGCCCTCAGGTGGGATATTAAGTGGCTTTCACAATGGAAAAAGCACACTTTGGAATATGGGAGGAAAGGTTTAGGCAGGGCTATTCTGCTTGCCCAGAGTCTGCTCTGTTCTAGAAAGAGCACTTGGATTTGCTTTGGGAAAACTGTTTTCCTTTGTTAGAGACAGTCTTGGTGAGTCTGTCACTCAGTATAACTCACCCTTACCTCGTATGTGATACAATATAAGTTAATTAGAATCCAAAGTGGTGTGGCAGACTGAAAATAGAGAACATTCCCTTAAAATGCAGGAACCTGAAAACTTGCTCTACTTTTTCTTATAATCTAGAAAATCATGAAGCATCTGGCTCCTGTCCTTTCTGAAGCTTATTTTTGCCCTGTTCCAAGATGTAAGTAAGCAAAAGAAAGTTTCTATTGCTTATAACTCAAAAACCTTGATTGATACAAAGGCAATACTTATGAGGTTAGAGAAGTTTTTTTTACAAGATTATGATTCCTTTGCAAGGAGTATTTTCTTCTTCATCTTTGAATTCTGAGGTCTTAGGTCAATGCTTTGCTTATGATAAAGTGAAGTCGCTCAGTCGTGTCCGACTCTTTGCGACCCCGTGGACTGTAGCTACCAAGCTCCTCCGTCCATGGGATTTTCCAGGCAAGAGTGCTGGAGTGGATTGCCATTTCCTTCTCCAGGGGATCTTTCCAACCCAGGAATCGAACCCAGGTCTCCCGCATTGCAGGCAGATGCTTTACCGTCTGAGCCAGCAGGGAAGCCCTTTGCATATGATAAGTGCTCACTAAATGTTGGTGAACAGAATGATTAAATGAATGAATGCATATAAAGGTCATCTTACATCGTTCAGCCCACCAAAGTCAGGTAGACACGGCTTAGAACTGTGACAAATCAGTTGGTGAGGCAGCATCTTCAAGCCTTCATGGCAATCATTTTGATCCAGCCGAGAACACTTTCTGTTATGAAAGTAAAACAAAGCACATCTTCGTTTTAGCAGCAGCCACCAAGAAAAATGAGGTTGTTGTAATTCCAACTTAGTTGAAATATGTAAGGCTTACTCATCCTGTGCATACAATTGATAACTTGTACATCTGGGGCTGTCTCTTTCTTTCCTATTATTCCATTTTAGAGTTTTATAAGTCAGCGGAGCCTTCTGCTTTTGAAAAGTTATTCTGGAAAATTATTTTTGCGTAAGTCTTAGTAAACACTGGCACGTGTTTTTGGCAGAGGATGGAAATGTTCTGCTTAGTCTCTGGTGGCCCCATGAGCAAAAGGAGTGGCTGAAGAATTGTCTGGATTGGATGGAAGCGAAAATGTGCTGGTCAGTTGTACTTTCTGAGTTTCTTTCCACCCAAATGAGGATGATTTATTTTAAAACGTCACAAGGGAGGACCAGGCAGACTAGAGACATGCACACATCAATAACTAGAATGACTAATAGTGGGAAGATTGTTGATTTTCTTCTTTGAGGTCATGTATGTGGCCAATTGGAAAACTCAAATGATGTCATTAAGTTGTATTTGTGGACCATAAGCATGGCTAAGCTGATAATCTTTTTATAAACTGTAAGTAACAGGATTTTTACAGCTGAAAGATGACATGGCTCTTGGCAATGTCAGTGTTTAATTTTATCATTGGTCGTTTCTCTGTGTTGAAGGAATGGAAATTGTGGCTGTTTAGAAAGTGTTTGACTTTTGTGGACTTGAGAGATAATCAAATCTTTCTAAATTAAGCTGGCACTATTGTTTAGAAAGAGGGTGGTGGGCTAATGGACTAGCTGTGTTTGCTCCTGTATGTGGGTATAGTTTTAGACCAAGTTTATACCCAAATGGTAAATGGGTTGATCAAGTAATTAAAGTTTAAAAATTTCCCTCAAATATTTTGTGGCTAAGACTTATTTAAAGAAACAAAATTTGGAAAATTGCTACAGCTTTCCATTTATGTTTTCATTGATGTAAACCTTGAATGATTTAATTATTTGATTTTTGAAGAAATTACATAATTTTTTTCCTCATAAGTGGCTTCTCCACTTGTCTAAACTATTTGCTGCCCTGCCATAAAGTTAGCTAATTTTTCCTACTTCTCAAAATGAGTTTGAGAAACTATGGTAAATATATATAGATACCTAATCCTGTTATCTTAAAATGTACATTATGGGAGTGGGTCTAGTAAGATCTTTATAACCTTGAGACATTCTTTTGATTTATTGTAATAACCAATTACAACCATGGAGAAGGCAATGGCAACCCACTCCAGTACTCTTGCCTGGAGAATCCCATGGATGGAGGAGCCTGGTGGGCTGCAGTCCATGGGGTCACTAAGAGTCAGACCCGACTGAATGACTTCATTTTCACTTTTCACTTTCATGCATTGGAGAAGGAAATGGCAACCCACTCCAGTGTTCTTGCCTGGAGAATCCCAGGGATGGGGGAGCCTGGTGGGCTGCTGTCTCTGGGGTCGCACAGAGTTGGACACGACTAAAGCAACTTAGCTATAGCTGTAGCTAAAGCTGTATGAGAATAACATGAGGCAGGGTTACCATTTTAAACATTGTGAACATAATCCTAATTTGAGATATATAAAAAGCAAATTAGAAAATTTTACTCTAGTTGGAATGCTCTTGTTGATTGTGTCAGGCCTGGCCGATGGTAGAATCCAGTTTGGGATCTAGTAAAGGGAAGTGTAAGAGGACTGTGGAGGTAGTGAATCAGGGGAGGGGCTGGATCTGGGGTTGGGCTTAGACATGGTGGCTATCCCAGAGCTATGGACCTGGTGCTGGAAACAGGCCTGGATTATTCCCTGAAATCACAAATCTTAGCTTCAAAGTCTGGGGAGTCAGACAAATGCCACAGGATCAATATGTTTTTCAAGTGCAGGACAGTAAATAGAAGTCAAATTTGTCAACCAGAAAAGCAACACAGAAAGAAGAGGCTGGTAACAGAGAATTACAGTCTTGGGGAATGAGTTTGGAACCAACAAGTCAAAATGATGACAAGTAGGCTGAGTCCTCAGTGAAGAAAGAGTATCAGGTTAAAGTCTGTTATGGTCTGAATTGTGTCCTCCCAAATATATGTTGAAATCTTAACCCTCAGAAACAGTGAGACCTTATTTGGAAATGGAGTGTTTATAGATGTAATCAAGCTAAAATGAGGTCATTAGGATGAATCCTAACCCTGTTTGACTGATGTCCTTTTAAGAAGAGGAAAATGCTGTATGAAGAGAGAGACATGTGGAGAAGTCCAGGTGGCCACAGAGGCAGATATTGAAATGATGTAACTGCAAGTCAAGGGATGCCAAGGATGGATGACCAACACTGGAACTAAGGAGGGATGGAAAGAGGTCTACGCAGAATCTCAGAGGGAGCATGCTCCCAGCCCTCAAGTGTTGATTTTGGATTTCTAGCTTCCAGAGCTGTGAGAGGATGAATTTCTGTTGTTTAAAACCAACCAATACATGGTACTTCCTTATGGCAGCCCAAGGAAACTCATGCAAATCTCCTTGTCCGTTTCCTATTGTACTGGTCTTAAACCATGTTTAGATCTTGTCCCTGGAAAGTCGGTGGGGTAGATAACAGCAAGTTGGGACCCCTGACAGAAGTGAGAAGTGGGGAGAAGGGTGAAGTGCAAGGCAGTTCTTATCTACATTAACTGACCCAAACATGAGGATTGATGCATTTTTCCTCTGCCCATGTAGTTAATCTCCGATGAGCAAAGCACTTCTCTCGAAGTGTGACTAGGAGCAGCATGATGTAGTAACTGATTATGTGAATCAGCTCTGTTTTCCCTTTGTTAAGTTCTTGCTCTTACAACTTATGTTATCTGTGTGGCAAAGGAGAGGGGCAGAGAGATCGATATTTGAGTTGAGAAATACAATGGAATATGCCTGAAACTCAACACCAAGACCAATAGGAGTCCACATAGCACCAGAGAAATCCACAGACTTTGACCTTGATTGTTTAGTTGAGGAAGCAAAAACTGGGATGAAAACTGACTGAGACCACGTGATTAGCAGTATTGGTGGTAGTGGTTTAGTTGCTAGCTTGTGTTCAACTCTTGGGACTCCATGGACTGTAGCCTGCCAGGCTCCTCTGTCCGTGGGATTTCCCCAGCAAAATTACTGGAGTGGGTTGCCGTTTCCTTCTCCAGGGGATCTTTCTGACCTGGGGATCGAACCTCAGTCTCCTGCATTGCAGGCAGATTCTTTACCAACTGAGCCATCAGGGACAGAATTACTGGGGGCTGTGGTACACTGGCGATTATTTAAGTAGGATCTTTCTCTTTAAAAAGGTCCCTCCCATTTCTCCTCCTCCTTTCCCTCTCTTTCTCTCTTTCTGTCCCTCTCTGTCTCTCCCCTGACCCTTTCTCTCACACAAACCCCCACTGGCTACATTCTGTGAGACCATCAATGTCCTGTTGCAGATATTCTGGGCAGACACTGGAAAAAGGTCATCTCATGGTTCTAAATGTGCAACCACTGAGGCACTGGAGAAAGGTCTAGCGCTCTGACTTCTCCCAGAGAGGCCCATGGCCATGCTGTCGAGACCACAGGAGCTGTCCCCAGACTAACCAGGGACTGGCAGAGGGGTTTTTCAGGTCACTCCAAAGCGCTTTGCTTTCAATCCTGGTCACATCTTTTTGGGGATCTGTAAGCCACCTTCCTGCCTCTCTTCTCCATAGCTGCCAATTTGTAACTGTCCATCTGGGTTCTCATTTTTCCAGACCAGCTGCAGAAAGAAATGGACACACTAGGCTCCCTCCTTCCTTGCTTCTTCATGACTTCTTCCCTCCATGACACATCTTGTTTCTTTTTCTCTCCATTTTTCCATCACTGGGAAAAGGCTACAAGACAAGGTAACAGAAGTAAAGTTCATAAACAAAGTTCTAAAAACTCACACAAAGCTGTCAGACTAAGAATTCTTATTTCTTTTGGTCCCTTCCCACAGTGACTGTGACCACAGACCCTGACTTTCTAGGCTGTTCTGTAAGATGATTTGGGTCAATTGCTAATTTTCCATCCTTAAGAGTGGAATTTATTAACCCCTCCCCCTACTTTTTCTTTAGTGACAGAAAGACCAAATAATATAATCTTGGTAACTTGAAAAAATGTTGCAGATTGCTTAGCTTTATTACTACTGAGTGGCTAAAACAGGCATTATAAAAAATAACCTTTTCTGTGTCACCTGTGCGTCATGCTACAAAGACTATAACCTTATTGTGGACCCTGGAGAATGTCCCTCATTTTGAAGGTGATGAAAGTCAAGTGTACCCAGAATATGGGGTGGCAAAAGGACAAATATTGAATGATTTCAGTTATATAAGGCACTTGAATAGTCAAAAACTTTTTAGTAGTTAAATTCATAGAGACAAAAAGTAAGAACAGTGGTTCCCAGGGAACGGGGAGGGGTGGGGTTATAGAGAGTTACTGTTTGATGGGTTTTGGTAAATTTCGGTTTGGGATGGACTGTAGCCCACCAGGCTCCTTTGTCTATGGGATTCTGCAGGCAAGAATACTGGAGTGGTTGCTGTGCCCTCCTCCAGGCGATCTTCCCAAACCAGGGATGAACCATCAAACCCATGTCTCTTAAATCTCCTGCACTGGCACACGTGCACGCGCACACACGCACACAGAATGTGGATCACATTCTCTAAAAGTAAAAGTGTAAAAGAAGGAGGAGTGTAAGTCCTGAAAGGCAGCCATTCCTGGACCGGGTAATGGCAGCCATCTTTTCTCACTGAAGTCATCTGAAAAACAGATGACTCGAAGATAGTGTATCTTGGTGAAAGTGATGTTCCACAGACCTCTTTATGAGGGTTCTGTAGTTATGAATCTGCACTATGAAACCTGTGGGCTTCTCATATTAAAGGAGAAAAAAAATGGTAACACAATACCACTCATCAAATAATGCAAAATGAACATTCTTGTTTTCTCTGACTTCTCACAGTCAGCCCCAACATTCTTTATTTGTAATGCAAATACAAGAAAACAGAATTCTTGAGTCCCTTTTGAAATTTTCTTTTGAAACTAACTTTTTTCCTGGAGAGATTTATTAAATTCTTAGAAATTGCCAAGCAGCTACTTCTCATATAATAGAATTTTGCCTCAATGAAGGTTCTTAAATACTTTGGCTTTCAAGAATTATCTGTGAAAAAATATGAATATACTTTCTCCCATTAACAGTGAGGTCCATGTCACATGAGAGTACTTTCTGAGAATATTAACACTATAATATAATCCTGAAATTTTTCATTAAGAGAAAGTCATTCTTCATATACCTATAGCAATTAATTATTAAACACTACAATAAGCTATTCCAGTCTTATTCAAATAAGCTCTGAAAATACCAACCTAATGTTAGTTAACTTATTCTGGAAAGAGTTCCCTGAGATTTCAGTGGATGTGCAGGCTCCTTAGAATCCTGGTTTAGAAAGTTAGCACCAGACAGAATTGTTTACAACCTTGTCCTGTGACTTCTTAGCTTATGTACTCTTGAACAAGTGAACTTGGACTTAATTTCCCTGAGCTTCAGTTTTCAAATCTATAAAATGGGACTGATGATAATTCACATCTAACAGTGTTGATAAAAAAATAATTAAATAAGATATAAGACTCTGAATAGGCAGAAGCGGCTGGTCACCTACCACTGTTTCTTTTATTAAGTTTTGCTTGAATAAAAAAGATATTTTTGAAAATCACTGTGATAATGTATGAAAAGTGCTATGTACAGTGCTTGGCATGTATAAGAGTACCTGCTGTGATGTATTCACTCTTTTATAGCCAAATCATCCATCCATCCAGCAGTCCATTCATCCATCCATTCATTTACTAAAACAAACATTTATTGAAAACCTTCTCTATGCCTGGAGCTCTTTTAGAGTCTATGAATGAAATGGACAAAGGTTTTATCCCCATGGAGCTCCCATCCTAATCAAGGCAAATAGCTGCCATCCTAGGCAAGGCAGCTAGATAGTAAAGAGGGAATAAAAAAATCAGTGAGTTATCAGTGCTGGGAAGCAAATGATCACAGCAATGGGATAGGGAATGATGGAGGGAGAGGTGAGGCTTATTCTTCAGTGGTTATTCAGAGTGGGTAGAGGATTCCTCTCTGAGGACTTAACATTTGAGTGGAGACCAGAGCAATGTGAAGTCAGGTATATAAATATGTGAGGAAATGGTGGTGCAGGTACTTAAAAGTCCAACCACATTAATCTGGAGATCCAGAATTGTAGGGAAAACTTTATGAATTAAAGCTGTGGCAAATTCTGGGGCTTCCCAAGTGGTGCTAGTGGTAAAGAACCTGTCTGCCAATGCAGGACAGTTAAGAGATGCGGATTCAGTCCCTGGGTTGGGAAGATCCCTTGGAGAAGGGAATGGGAACCCACTCCAGTATTCTCACCTGAAGAATTCCATGGACAGAAGAGACTGGCAGGCTGCAGTCTATGAGATTGCAAAGAGTCGGACACGACTGAAGCAACTTAGCACACACATGTCCCAGGCCTGACTCAAAGGCCGCAGGTGCTGGGTGTGGGCTGTGTGCTCATGAGCCCACGACCACTTAAGTATCTGTCTTCCAAGTTGCCAGCTCCTGGCTCAACTCTTGCACCCACAGAAGGCTCTATAGAAGCATCCATTTTGGGGGCAGCTGGAATTAATATTTGAGTTTTGGGAGGTATGTAGTCATGCATATTGAAATAAGAGCACTAATGATACTGTGGTTGATGGCAGCAGACAGCCCTGCTTTTTCTATGTCTCCTTCTAGCCAAATAAGATACCTGGCTGTGGAGTGCCAGAGACAACAGTCAGGGTAGTGACCAAAATCAATGAATGAGCAGACTGTGTTGGCAAAGCCAAGGCAGAATGGGAGGATTTGGCAGCAGATCAGGAACATGAGAGGCTGAGCAACTAGGCACAGCACCGCACAGAAACAGGAAAGGTAGGTAACACTGGGGTTGAGAGCTGTGATGCGGGGAGGTTAAGGGACTAGATACATTCTCTGAGCCGCAGTGACATAACCATACATCTTCTAAACAGGGCGTCTGCTGCCTTTGTCTTGGGTTGGAAAGTTTCTGGTTTAGTCTCTGAATGGAGCTGTTTTTGTGGGAAGTCTTGGGACTCTACCAAGCTAGATGCTGAATCATCACGGGGAAGAAGGAAGATGGGTGAAACTGTTTACATGTTGGATGTGTGAAAAAGAAAAGGAAAGGAAAGGAAAGTTAGTCACAGAGTCGTGTCCGACTGTGTGATCCCATGGACTGTAGCCTGCCAGGTTCTCTGTCCATGGAATTTTCCAGGCAACAGTAGTGAAGTGGGTTGCCATTCCCTTCTCCAGGGGATCTTCCCTACTCAGTGCTTGAACCCAGGTCTCCTGCATTGCAGGCACTGTGTGAAGGTGCTTGCAAATAGTTCAAGTAATTCAGAAAGTATTAACTAAATGTGGGTTATTTGCTCCAGATTACAGCAGACAGTATTGTGGGACACATTTTTGGGTCCTCTAAAGAAGTAATAGAATACCCTAGTTTTAGAGACCTAGAAGGCCTTGTGTTCTGACCAATTCATGGAATCCCTCTCTACAAGAATTCTAGATTAGGTTCTACCACTTACTTGTAATGGAAAGCATGAAGCTATTAATTGACTCCTTAGAAATTATTTCTTCCTTTGAAAATTATGAATAATCCCTTCCCTGTGTGATAATGTGTCTGTGGCTGTAGGTACATTATAAACCTTCAAAGATTTTATAAATGCAAGCTTTGTTTCTTATGGTTAAGAGAGGAGTAAAAGGCACTATGGGATAACAGGTAGGAGTGAGTGGATGGTACGGCATGAATGTGGCTATGAAAGTAAGGTCTTTGCCATTTACAGGACCTTGATTTTTAAATTTTTTATTAAATTTTTTTTTTAAAGTAGGCTATTTTTAAGGTCTTTACTTTGTTACAGTATTGTCTCTGTTTTATGTTTCGAATTTTTGGCCATGAGGCATGTGGGATCTTAGCTCCCCAACCAGGGATTAAACTCACACTCCCTGCATTGGAAGGAGAAGTCTTAACCACTGGACAGCCCGAGGAGTCCCCTGACAACGGGACGTTGATAAGGCTGAACCTTCACTCACACTTGGAAACTTGGAATCCTCAGATTTGGGGGTATTCACAGTGAGTCTTGCCATTGAATTCAGAAAGGTCAGGCCTTGGAAGACTGACCCAAGGTACTCAAATTCTGGAGAGACTGATGTAACCAGACCACCAATGGTTTATTCAAATATTGCCCCCTTACCCACCCCCCTAAACACACACACTGCTGCTCAGCACTAAATGTTAAGATCCTTTGATTCTGTGATAATCTTCATCCTGTAATCTAACGTATTTTGCCTATAGCCTGGTTTTGGGTTAAAACAAGCAACTCATCTTTTGTATTTTTTAAGTCTGAGAATTTAAGCTCAGTCCCTCCTTTTGATTTTATAGGGAAAAGAGACAAACACAGGTTAAACAACTCCTCACAGGTTACATAAGGTTTCAGGGAGAAGAGAGCAGGGTAAGACCGCCCATGTGCTCAGTTTTACCACTTCTTGGGGAGGCCTGGTATAAGAAACTAATTTTAGACCTCTTTTACTAGTCATTGTTCTCCTATTAAGTGGCTTCAAAAAATACCCTTACATAGGCTTGATTCAGACATTTATAAGGTGTTGGTACATTTTTTTAAGAATACAATTGGAGGAATGAATTTGGCTTGCCCATTAATACTAATATTAGACTCTTGGCATACTAATTTGTATAAACTCCCTCATGTATCTGCATGGCCATTTGGATGCCTACCTGCCCACCATACTCACATTTCTCTATCGATCAAGAGGGAAAAATAAAATCTTAAAAATTTACCAATTACCACTTTACTGTAGAAAATGTGCATAAGAATCCCCAGAGAAAAAGAAATGAATGACTAAAGTGTTATAAACATGAAGCTGGATTTTCCCTCATTTGCCCCAGGAAACACAAGGGACTCCTTCTAGTGCTAATTTAATAATATGCCAAGGTTCTGCATCTATGTGCATATCCAAAGACTAATTGCATTTTCAGAGGGTGTCTCCAGTTAAACTGGGTTTTGATAAGACATTTAAATATCCCAGGTGGCGCTAATGGTAAAAACCCACCTCCCAATGCAGGAAACAAGATCCCATCTCTGATTTGGGAAGATCCCCTGGAGGAGGGCATGGCAACTCACTCCAGCCTGGAGAATCCCATGGACAGAGGAGCCTGGTGGGCTACAGTCCATAGGGTTGCACAGAATTGGACACAACTGAAGTGATTTAACATGCAGGCATGCACATATATGTATTTGGCTGTGCCAGGTCTTAGTTGCAGCACGTGGGATCTTTGATCTAATTGCAGTATGGAAACTCTTAGTTGCAGCATGTCAGATCTAGTCCCCTGACCAGGGATTGAACCCTGGACCCTGCCATTGGGAGCCTTGTGTCTTAGCCACTGGACCACCAGTGAAGTCCCTTGTGAGGACATTTTAATGGGGTCAGGAGAATAACCTTCACAAATCTCTTCAAACCAGGAATACCATTCCCAGGGGGGTGTTCGAAGGGTCAGGTTGGGAATGTACATCCCCCTATAGTTTCACTGTTGACTGCCCAACACCATTCCCTTTCATACTCTGACCATAATTATTACTAATAACAACTATACTGCATGGCACTAATTGTCTATTACAGTATACAAATACCTTCATATTTTAAAAGAATCTTATTTCATTCTTTGAAGACTGTGGAAGGTAGAAATGATCCTTCTTTCACTTATGAGGAAACTGAGGTCCAGAGAGGTTTAGCAAGGTTTCTAAGGTTACCTGGCTGGTCAGAAAAAGAGTTGGACTAAGGCCCAGTTCTTGTGACCACGGACCTGCTTTTCTTAATTATATCTCATCTATTGGAGGAGGTAAAAACACACTTTCCAAATTCACAGAAAATTCACTTTGCAAAAAGTTTCACAACAAAGTTCTTTGAATTGTCAATTTCGCCAATGTACTTAAAATCTGATCTAATTTACAAGCCATTGTTTACATTACTTTAGGAGAAACAGCTCCAGCATGAATATCTGTTCATATAAGGGGACATTGTATGGGATGGGAGGGAAGTCATTTTGTTTGCTTTAATGGCAGAAAAACCTGGCAGATCTCTAAATTACCTTTGGATGGCACCATTTGACTAATCCCCTTCTTGTGAGGGTGTGGTCTACATTCAAGACATAAAATACTTCACTGCTCAGATGCTGAGAACTTCAGTACTCTAAGAGTTGTTTATCTTGTTTTAGGAATGATGGGAAAATTCAGTAAGGATTTGAGTCTTTTATTGTTGCTATTACTAATGCTACCTTTTGAATGCTGATGAAAGAAAGCATTTCAATTGCTCAAGTTGGATTGGATCAGAGAAGACATTTAAAAAAATCAGACAGAATCATTCTGTTAACAAGATTAGTCCAGAGATTGATGACTAAAGAAAATAGAGTAAAGCTAAAAGGAAAGACCAAAAGAACTTTCATTAGAGTAAGCCCATCTTATTAAAAGCTCAACTTTGTGGTATTACTTATACAGTCATATCAGTGAAACTGACTGCTTGCAGGGTGTGATTAAAGCTATGTCTATACAACAGCAAAATGCCAGGCTGAAAAGTGAAAGATTCAATTAACAAGCTTGTTTTTTTTCCCCAAAAGATACTGTTCAACTGGTTTTGTAGCATTTTCTTCATTAAACTGGCAGAACCAACCACTCGGCCTGGTATCACAAAGATAGGGTCCATGAAATTGTTCTGAAGGTCTCTTCTCTTTCCTCTTAAGTGCTCATTGACAGATTCTTTTTTTCTCCTTCTTGGCCTTTTCCTGGAGTTTAACAACAATCCCGATGACTTAGGAAAAACACTGTCCCAAAGTTGTTTATGGATTTCAGGGCAGCTTAATTAAGTGCACCCCAAGCATTCTGAAAGAAATAACTATTCAGTGATTATCACGATTTCTTCATTTCCCAGTTTTTGCTTGAACGGATCCCATCTGTGTGTTTGAGGATCAGTGTGGGTGGGAAATCCAATTACATCAATATTTTATTTTCAGAAAAATAGCCGGCAGGAGGGTCCACCGAGACCCATTACATTTTTCGGAGTTCAGTACAATTGAGTGCTATTAAATAAGCCACTGGCATAAAATCAACTGCCATTTATTTCCATGAGGAATGATCTGTTACAGCGGATAGAAACCATTCAGTACCATCGACAAACAGATAGTTCACAGCCTTAAATTAGTTAGCCTATTTTTGTAATGAATAGAGACTTAATTCGAGTTTCCTCATCCTGGGAACATGAAACAAAATTATATCATACAGTGAGGAACGGTTTGAGAAACTTTTAATTTAGTTTGGCACCACGGGTTCTTCTAATTACTGCTGACTCTTCACACAGCAGAGACAGTGACCCCAAGCCCAGGAGCAAAACAGCTGCTTCTCACCTGCAGACTCATTATCGAACTAATTATTCTTCAAATAATTTTATAATATTCACACTGAACACCATAATGGACCTATAAATATAGGCTGAAGTCACTTAGGGCGCGCTGTCCTGCTTGTTCCCGCACCCTACCCCGACTCCACCTAGTTAGACGCAGAGCCTGCCCCAACCACCTGGGGGGGAAATGTGTTTGGCTTTGAAAAAAAAGTTTGGTTTTGTTTTGAATTAGCATTCTGAATTCATGCTTCCAGGTCCAGTGTGGCTAGTTTTTGCTTGTGGGCCAAAGAGTGTTTATAAAAACCTTCAAGTAGTCGTCAACATTTAGAAATTGGAGATTTTACATAGGAATCTACATTTCTGACTTTTCCTAGAGACTGGACAATCTGGCAACGCTGAATCTACTTTTCCAAGAGACACCAGTTAGCTAGGGCTAAGTCATCAGTTTCCCTTTCAGGAAAGGCATGTGCTTGCCAAATTCTATAGCCCATGTGGGTTCTAGGAATCAGTTACTGGTCATCATTCTATACCTGTCTCCATTTTATTTCCTACCTGGTTCTAAGGATTTGAATTTCATGAGCTCTAGCAATTCTTACTCTTAGAGGTCCTGTTTCACATCATATTAAATATATTTAAACCACATGCCACATTTAATAGAGATTTGTGGGGAAGGGAGGAGCCAAAAAGGATTTGGTAAGGATTATAAATTTTCTCCTTTGAAAAAATTTTCAATTTTTCCATTTTCATATTTTGGAGTATGTGTCTATATTTGGATAGAGATACAAAATATATAATATACATATGTATATAAACATATATAATATGTACATGCATGTATAATAGTATACATAATATATAATATGGTATGTGTTATATAGTTAAAAGTATAATAATACACTTAATTTATATACAAATTTTCAGACACTATCATAGATCCTTTAAAAGTGCATCTGCATAAAGCACTGCCTGAATTGCTTCAGGAATCAAAGGGGCCCATAGGTATCCAATGGTGTTTGAAGTTGAGTCCTGGCTTGGCACAAATTGGCATTTTAGAGATTAGAAAAGCCTGGACAGTATCCCAAAGGATGAGGGAGGAGTTCACTGACACTGGAGTGGGAGGAAGAATGTGGCCTCCCATATCTTTTTGGGGTTTAGAGTTTGGAGATTTCATTCAATAAGATCCCTGGGTCTCGCTGGGACACTGTTTCCAGGCTTGCAGTGGGATGTTGCTGGGGTGAGGGGATGGTTCTGGGTACCAGACACATATTAAGACCTTGCTACCTTGAGCACATTCACTTTAGAGGCATCATTACATTCCACTTAATTAATTTATTTTTAGTTACAGTTGGATTTTACATTTGTAGACTTTTAATTGAGCCGTGAATTAATTTTAGATTTTGTAGCTTTCTTTTTGCAGCTGGGAGCCAATGTGTTTATCTTATTCAGAGACTCCAGCTCTTTAATTTGCCCTTAATAGTCTTTTAGGCCTGAAGCATGAAGCTTTGTTGACTTACAAGGATGACACCTCTTTTGTAAACAGGCTCCTGGTGTCTCTGGGGTCTGTAGGCTTTCTGGCCAGATGGTCAGTGCCTCTCTCTGACTGTCTACAGCTCAGCTTCTCTTTCCAATTTTTAGCAGAAGATGCCCAGAGAGAGCTGTTTTTTAATATGGCTGTCCTCAAAAGCCCCTGAACTCAAATCCATAATAGCATTGTAGGTCCCCTGATGGGGTGAAAGGAACTTAGCCCAAGGAATGTGGCTTCTTAATATAGCTCATACAACACCCATAAGTCTCTATCTCTCCCAGTGTTGAGCAAAAAGTAGAATCAACTGAGAGTTTATTAAAAAGCAGATTCCCAAGTTCATCCCCATAATTACTGAAGTTTTAAACTGGAAAAGAATTCAGGGTACCTTTTAAACTGATGGTTTAAAAAAATCTCTATTTTCTGTAATTGCTAATAAAAGATAGCATTTTTTATTATAATGGTAGGCAACAAAACATAATTACCATTAACTATGCGTGTGACTTGTCACAAGTAGAAATCACAGATATTTTCATATTACACTGCAGTGTTGGTGGATATCTTAAATTGTCTTTTATGCTCCTTTCTACTTCAGAATGATGATAGTTATGAGACCAACAACTAGGTCTTACTACTTATTATAGCAATAGAGAGGCTTATGTATTTTGATATTTCTTATTTCTCTATTATAATATTTTTATAACTGCATCTTGATATTGGTGTTCTTTGTTATTTTATGTATTTTATTTTAGGCATTAAAGCATTCTTCTGAGAAGGTGTCCATAGACTTTACTAGACTGCCAAAGGGATCGATGTCACAAACAAAGGAAGGCTGGACTAGAGCTGAGATCTGGCTGGTAAGCGGATCCACCCTTCAACATTAGGAGGAAGATTCCAGGCTAAGGAAGAAGGTGGAGCAAAAGGCTTTGTGTGGGAAAGGACCTGAAGTTTAAGATCAGAAAGAAGCCAGGGAGGTTAGAAGCAAAGGACATGGAAAAAGTGGAAATATACGTGGTTAGTGAAGTAAATGGGGAGAGAAGAGGGGAGTGGATTTTACTCTGTGTTATTGGAAGTAGTTGGAGGGTTTTGGCAGGGAGTGATATGGTTAAGGCCGTGAAGTAGAAAGGTTTTTTTGAGGAAAGGTATTAAGTACAAAAAAATTCCACAGAATTCTAGGCATAAATGGAATTGAAAAAGATAGAACTATCAGAATACAGTTATCAAAACATATCTTAAAATTGCTAAATAAAATATGTGTATTTTATTAACACATTAAATAACAAGATCTAACGTGGAGGTAACCATTAAATATTGTGTAGCAAGGGTAGAAGTAGAAAAATGAGAAAATGGGAGGACTCACATTTTCCAACTTCAAAACTTTATCGCAAGGCTACAATAGTGAAGATACTGTGGTTTTGGAATAAGGGTAGACATATATATTAGTGAATGGAATTTACAGTCCAGAAGTAAACATTTATGTTTATTGTCCACTGGTTTTCAAAAAGGGTGCCAAATAATTCAGTGGGGGAAGAATGTCTGTATTAACAAATACTGGGATAATGGTGTATCTATATGTTAAAAAAAAAAAAAAAAAAGAAGGTAGATACCTTCCTCGGACCATACACAAAACTTAAGGGCCATGGATCGCAGACTTAAGCAGAAGTGGTAACACTATAAAAACTGTTAGAAGGAAGTGTAGGAGTAAATCTTTGTGACTTTTAATTAGGCAGTGTTTTCTTAAATATGATGCTGAAAGCAAATGTGACAAAATAAAATAATAAATAACTTAGATTTCATTGAAATTAAATGTTTTATGCTACAAATGAATCCATCAAGAAAGTGAAACAGCAGCCTGCAGAAGGGAGATGATATTTGCAAATCATATATCTGATAAAGCATGTGCATCCATACATAGAAGTCTTACAACTCAATATCAAAAAGACAAAGCAACTAAAAAATGGATGAAGGTTTTGAATAGCTATATTTCTTCAGGAAGGATTGAAAGTGTTAGTCACTCAGTCATGTCTGACTTTTTGTGACCCCATGAACTGTAGCCCACCCGACTCCATGACATTCTCCAGGCAAGAATATTGGGGTAGGATGCCATTTCCTTCTCCAGGGCATCTTCTCCACCCAGGGATCAAACCTGGGTCTCCCACATTGGAGGCAGGCTCTTTACCAACTGAGCCACCAGGAAAGAAGGTATACTAATGACCAGTAAACACATGAAAAGATGCTCAGTATCAGTAGCCATAAGGAAAATGCACAGCAACATCACGATAAGATACCACTTCACACTAGGAAGGCTACAATCAAAATGACAGAGAAAAACACATGTTTCTGAGAATGTGGAAAAATTGGAACCCTTTATGAATTCCTGATTGGAAATGCAAAATGGTGCAGTCACTTTGAAAAAGGTATGGTAGTTTCTCAAAATGTTAGTAGAGAGTTAGAGTTGCATGTGATTTACCAATTCAGTTTCTAGGTGTCTACCCAAGATAAATGAAAGCATATGTCTATGTAAAAACTTGCATTCAGATATTCACAGCAACATTATTCATAATAGCCAAAAAGTGGAACCAACTCAAATGTCTATCACCTTCTGAAATGAAAAAGGAACTGTGGCATAGCCATATAATCAAATGCCACTGGACAGTAAAAAGGAATGAAATACTGATGCAAACTGCAACTTGGATGAACCTCAAAAACGTTATTCTGTGTTTAAGAATCCAGTAACACAAATAGGTGGAGGCAGAACATAGACAAGGAGTTACCTGGAGTTGGGAAGGTGGGATTAAAGTGGGAAAGTGACTTTTAATGACTTTCAGGTCAGTTCAGTCCAGTTCAGTCGCTCAGTCATGTCCGACTCTTTGAGACCCCATGAATCGCAGCACGCCAGGCCTCCCTGTCCATCACCAACTCCCGGAGTTCACTCAGACTTACGTCCATCGAGTCAGTGATGCCATCCAGCCATCTCATCCTCTGTTGTCCCCTTCTCCTCCTGCCCCCAATCCCTCCCAGCATCAGAGTCTTTTCCAATGAGTCAACTCTTCTCATGAGGTGGCCAAAGTACTGGAGTTTCAGCTTTAGCATCATTCCTTCCAGAGAAATCCCAGGGCTGATCTCCTTCAGAATGGACNAAGTTAAATAAACAGCGTGACAATGTACAGCCTTGGCATACTGCTTTTCCTATTTGGAACTAGTCTGTTGTTCCATGTCCAGTTCTAACTGTTGCTTCCTGACCTGCATATAGGTTTCTCAAGAAGCAGGTCAGGTGGTCTGGTATTCCCATCTTTTTCAGAATTGTCCACAGTTGATTGTGATCCACACAGTCAAAGGCTTTGGCATAGTCAATAAAGCAGAAATAGATGTTTTTATGGAACTATCTTGCTTTTTCCATGATAATGAGTTTAGGATTTCCTTTTATGGTGATATAAATGTTCTGAAATTAGAGAGTGGTGGTGGTTGTTGAACTCTGTGGCTATACTAAACACTAAATTGAGTTTTGCAATTTAAATGGGTGAATTCCCAGAATATAAATGAAATCTCAGTAAAGCTGCTAAAAAGGAAAAGAACAGAACCAGAGAAGCTATAGTTAGATGTTTCTAAATAGGAGAGAGGTGTCCATAGCTTGGATTGGAGAGCACTTGTGTTGATGGAGAGAAGTGGGTAGATCTGGGACCTCTGTGTTTTTGTAGTGGAGCTATAAAACTTGCTATAGGAGTGGACATAGTGTGGAGAAGAGAAACCTTAGAGGTGGAGCAGGTGTGAATCTTGTGGCATGGTCCTGTCCTGTTCTACATATCTATCATTCTACAGCTGAGTGATCTATGAACATATCCAGTTAGGTTATTTGGGTTCTAGGTGGCTTGCTCATGGCATGGGGAACTGATGAGACCAAACTACAGTTATATGCCTGATGACATAGTATCTTCTTTGCGAGAAAACAGAGCAAGTGTCCAGGATTCAGTGAGAATGTCTCTAAATTTTCTCTTCAATTCTGGAAAAGTTGACTATTTGCAGGGCTCTTGAAAAGAAATAACCATTTTAGCCTTAAATGTTTCTATACAGGTCAAAATCGTTTTTCTTCCTCATAAGCATTTTCTCTGAGCGTCGAGGGTCTGCTTTCAAGTTTAAAGCAGCTTTGTAGAGGTATCGTCTCTTTTAAACCTGGATCAGAAGGTGAATGTTCTGGAGAGACTAAAATCACCTGGGTAACCATTATAAAAGAGACACGTGCATTTAAAGACCACAGCACTACTGAGATAGGAAACTTTCAGTGTAAATTCAGCTGAAGCTGAAAACATTTATCTTCTTCCCCCTCTGTTTTTCTTCATGAGAAATATGAACAGATATTTGAAGGAGGGGATGGGTTTCACAGCCAAAGCGATTTTTTTTCCCCATAAGAATCCAGCTCAAACATAATCATTGAGAGATTTGTGAAATACATGGTCACCCTGAAAGAAGATGCTGGCTTTGCTAAAAGTGACAAATTGCCACCCAGCATCCTTGTTTTTTTTCTGAAAACATATAAGCACTGAGTACAGTCAGGGGACCTGGAGACAAAGCGAACAGCAGGTTCATGCAAGAGAAAGTGAAGCTGCCTGGGCTACTGAAGTCTTTTTACTCCCAAAATAGAGAACCACTGCGAAAACATGAAAGTAACATTCTTTTGAAGAAGGACCACTACCTGAATGGAATGCAGTGTTTGATTCATGTGAGGTAGGCTAAAAGGGCGAAAGGACGTGCAGTGTCCGCTTATAGACCTGGGCTCCCAGTCACTTAATCAGTGGAAGGGAGTGTAACTTCATGGTCATGAGCACCAGCTCCTTGACCAATCACCTGGATTCAAATCTCACGTTTTTTGCTTATGATCTGCATGTCAATAGGCAAATTACATAACTGTTCTGTGCTATAGATTCTGTATCTTATAATGCAGACATGCTTGCTAAATCACTTCACTTGTGCCCGACTCTTTGTGACACTATGGACCGTAGCCCGCCAGCCTCCTCTGTCCATGGGATTTTCCAGGCAAGAATACTGGAATTCATTACCATGCCCTCCTCCTGGGGGTGAACCGAACCTGAGTTCTCTTATATTTCCCGTATTGACAGGCAGGTTCTTTACCACTAGTGCCACCTGGAAGCTCATAAATGCAGATAATACTACCTAACTCATAGGGTTGCTTTGAGGATTAAATGGGTTTGTGCCTCGGAAGGTTTATAACAGTGCCTTGGCACACAGTACATGTTTAATAAATATCTATTGAGTATCTCTTATGTCCCAGCAAATGTATTATACTAGATTCTGGGATTGTAGTAGTAGATAAGATGGAAAAGATCTGTGTGCTTATAGAGCTTATAGGTGATTAGAGTATTACTTGCACAAACATCCTCAAGGCATATGTGATCCAGAGGGAAGAGATACAGTTCAGAGCTGCCCAGCTTCCAGTTCTTCTGTGATGATAGAGAGTTTATTTATGACAAAGATGTGGAGCCTGGATACATGCACATAAAAGTCAAAAAGTGATTCTCAAATGTAGGCAGAATCGTGGCTGCCTGAATGCATCACTGTTACTGATGGGAGTTGTTAGGGGTGGAAATAAGTCTGTAAATCTCCGGCTCCAACCTCAGGAGGTGCTGAGTGTGCCAAGGTTTGTGTGTTCCTGCTTTGGGAGTCACTATCCTAAGAAAGTGAAGGTGTTAGTCTCTCGGTCATGTCTGACTCTGTGTGACCCCATGGACTGTAGCCTGCCAGGTTCCTCTGTCCATGGAATTCTCCAGGCAAGATTACTGGAGTGGGTAGCTATTCTCTTCTCTAGGGGATATTCCCAAACCAGTGATTGAACTTGGGGCTCCTGCCTTGTAGGCAGATTCTTTACCATCTGAGTCTAGGGCTTCCCTGTTAGCTCAGTGGTAAAGAATCTACTTGCAATGTAGGAGAAAAAAGAAAGAAAGAAAGAAATTTGCAGGCAGATGCTTTACTGCCTGAGCCATCGGGGAAGTCCTGCAATGTAGGGGATGTGGGTTCAATCTCATCTGGGGGAGTGGGGGTGGGGATTAAGGAAATGGCAACTCCGGAATTTTTGCCTGGGACATCCCAAGGACAGAGGAGCCTGGTACAGTCCAAAGGAGGGGTTGCAAGGAGTCAGACATGACTTATGGATTAAACAACAGAAACAATTCTAGGAAACGGAAGGAGCGAATTGAGAGGAAGGTTTTCTACAGGGAATTATAGTTGTGGCAGTTTCGGATTTTCTACCTCCTTACAGACCCATTGCTTCTTTCTCATTTAACCTCTACTGGCAATGGAGAGCTAGCATCATGATGCCCTATTAGTATTTGTTAGAAGAAGGGATCAGTATTAGCCAGGTTTAATGACTGAGGTGTTGGAGAAGACTCTTGAGAGTCCCTTGGACTGCAAGGAGATCCAACCAGTCCACTCTGAAGGAGATCAGCCTTGGGATTTCTCTGGAAGGAATGATGCTAAAGCTGAAACTCTTAGTACTTTGGCCACCTGATGCGAAGAGTTGACTCATTGGAAAAGACTGTGATGCTGGGAGGGATTGGGGGCAGGAGGAGAAGGGGACAACCGAGGATGAGATGGTTGGATGGCATCACTGACTTGATGGACGTGAGTCTGAGTGAACTCCGGGAGTTGGTGATGGACAGGGAGGCCTGGTGTGCTGCGATTCATGGGGTCTCAAAGAGTCAGACACGACTGAGCAACTGAACTGAACTGAAAACTGAATGATTGAGAAAAAGCAAGAAGACCTGTCTTCTCCTCTGAAGGGCAGACTTACTACCAGTGGTAACAAATCCATTATCACTGTCCCAGGATGAAACCTGGACTGAGTTTCCAGGATCTTGACTGATAGGCCTCTGGTAGAGGGACTGAAAGGTCATTATTTTCTGCCATCCTCTGGTATCCGTGTATATTCTTCATTAACTGCCTCTCGGATTACTTTCTTTAGAGTAATATCGTCCACATTCTCAACTCTGTTATGTTGGGGGAAGGATAATTAAAGTCTTACTTGAACTTCTACTGGTTACATCCTACTGTCTTCTGCCAGTCCCAATCCAGAGAAGCTGAGTCAGTTACCTATGGTGATTCTCAATTCTTGAAGGAAATAGAATCTGCCATGAGATGAGTAATTAAACAACAACAGCAAGCCCATGCCTGGTAGATTACAGGCACTGATTACAAAATTGGCCACTGTATGTGTTTATGAGGGTCCCCATATTATTTCTCTAGCTAGTGAAAACTCAACTTTCTGATAAATCAATTTATTCTATCACATAATGGGGAACAGAAAATATTAAGTTCAGCAGTTAGGAAACATAATCTTTTACCTTCTAAGGCTCAGTTTCCTCATCTGAAAAATGGGAATTCTAATACCTAACTCATGGAATTTTTATGAGAATCATGAGAGATATTTAAAATTACCGAGTAAATCTGAAAGGCCACACAAATATAAGGGATCATTTTCTGATATGTCCTCACAATTTCACCCTTCTCAGCCTTGATGCTGATAGGTTGAACTGAATTACTAGAATGATCTGGCTCAAGTAATGTTTTCTGTTTCTTTTCTCTATCTTAGTTTTTGTAGAGCTATTGCTTACTACAACTGTGTGGCCCAAGAGATCCATCTAAATTATAAATTGTAAATGTGACCATGTTGTACCATTTAAAAAATCATCAATTATTCCCAAATGTACATTGAAGGGAATTTAAGCTCCTTAGTTGCCTTCTATCTCTGACTGCCTTTTCTGTCCTCTGGCTTCATACCTAAGGTCTAGTGATACCACCCTCCAGTCTATATTTGCCCCATCTTTCCCCACCATGACCCCAACCCCAGAAACACTGCATTTGACTTAATGCTTTGGTGCAGTTATTCATGCTGTCCCCTCTGTCTGAAAGGTCTTTCCAGTATCTTCCACCTGACTGGTTCTCATCCCACAGTGTTCAATTCAACCATCATCTCCTCTAGCGAGCTTTCCCCAAGCCCAGGTCCAGCTAAGTAAAGAACCAGACTCAGTGTTTCCAGAGCCCCAGGGCCTCTGCCTTGTTGTCATGCTTGCCATGTAATCTTGAAATGATCTGTTCACTATAACCAGACCTCCTTGGAGGCAGACATGATGTCTTCTGTATCATAATTTCCCTGGTATGTAGCACAATGCTTGGGACAGGAGGTACTCAGTATAAACTGAACTGAATTCTTCTTGCAAACTCTTGGTATCAATTACTGTCCAAACAAAAACAGCAAAGTGCTCTTATTATTGAAAACAGAGGCATTCCAATACAGCTAATTCTTTGTACAGAAGGGCTGACAAGCTGGATAGGGAACAATGAGGCCAATCAGAGAGTAGCAACAGCAGGAAATGCTACCACCCTAGGGGGAGGTGGGTTTCCTTGGTGGCTCGGCAATAAAGATTCTGCTTGCGATGTGGAAGACCCAGGTTTGATCCCTGGGTTGGTTAGCTCTCCTGGAGAAGGGAATGGTAACCCACTCCAGTATTCTTGCCTGAAGAATTCCATGGGCTAGAGGAGCTACAATCCATGAGATTGCAGAGTTGGACATGACTGAGCAAGTAACAGAACACAACATAGGGGAAGGTGGGGTTGCTAGGACTACAGGGTTGAGGCCGCCAGGTAGAAGCTGGAGCCAAGGCGGGTCATCTGGAGGGAGAGAATGTTTTTCAGCTGTGATGCATATGCACGATGATGGTGACTTGCAGATTACATCCCCACGAATGTCACGGACATGCCCAGGGTTATTAGCTATTGCCAAGTGCATGCCTCTTCTCCTTTCCCATGACTCTAGAAGGACACTGGGATTCACAGAAGAGTGGCATTGTTATGGGAGACAGAGAAGAGTAAATCACCAGAGATAAATCACCTGTGACAGAGATACATTTCATAACCAACCCAACTGTCCCAGCTTCCTGCCACCAAGGGATTGAGAACCAGCAGTTGTGGTTAAAATATTCTTACTTCTTGCGTAGATGAAGCAAGCTGATGTCTAAAATTAGAGTCGAAAATTGAAGGAGGATTTCAGAGAATTCATGTGAGAAGGATTTTTGCCTCACTTCTTTATGTATTTCAGCTGAAAGGATTATATTTTTTATGGACAATCTCCCTAAATATGAACTTCAACATGTCTGTATATATATCATCTATATTGTGTTACAGAAATAAAACATTTCAAGAGAACAAAATTTGTGCAGAACTTATGGCTCAATCTGCAGGGATACAGTATGTTGTTCCTGTGATTCTGATACATCCTTGCACTATTTTTTTTTTTTTTCACATTACAACTAGTTTTAAAAAATATAGAATGATCTCTATTTTTGTTGTTGTTTTTAGCATTAGGAAATCCTTGTGTTTTTTGGTTACTCTGGGCTATTGTGAAAGATTTCATTACTTTAAAGGAATTAAATCTTTTCAGTGATCAAATTACGAACAATGCCCGTTCCTCTTCGGAACGGGTATTGTATTTTTAGAATTCAGGGGAAAAAGTAAAATACCATAAAAATAAACAAATCTTGCTTTTGTTTGTGATTCTTTAATCATGTGAATGCTGAATACATAAAATATCTCCTATTGTTAAAATCTCTGTTTGCCACTTAAAAATACATAGACTCAAGAGCACCCTATTTTATCTTCAGCATGTTACACATCAGAACTTATAAACAAATTTATTTATTTGCTTACATGCTTGTTATCATTCTCCAGCCCCAGTGGTGAGGACAAAGGTCCTTCATTCTTTGCTCCGTACTCTGTGCTTTGGAACATTGCCTGGCACACAGAAATAGGTTAATAGATACATTTCAATGACTCACCACATTCCTTTTTGCATCACTCCTGAATGAAATATGAGAAAGATGAAGAGATTGACCTTATGGGAAAATTCTTTCCAAGGTCTAAAAGGTGTTGTCTAGACCTTGCTCCACTCCACTGAGCTGGGCCAAACCTTGAACAACCACTTGTGCGTGCAGGAACTCCAAGAAGAGGGAGCTTGTGAGTCTGTTAATTGCAAGCTATTTCTCAGTGTTGCCAAAAGGTCACCACTATCAATTATGACATATATTTGAAGAAAAGGAAGTCCTGTCTATATGGCAATATATTTTGCATTGTCTAATTTGTTTGCTGTAATAAGGCCAAGCTTAGTTATTGATGAATCAATCATCCATGCCTTGTATTCTGATGACACCACCTAAGTCCCTCTCTCAAGATAATGGTATTGCATATGGAGATTGGTGCTGGGCCATATATTATTAAACTCCATAAACATGTTGAACATTAATTGCTACTGCTGTGCAAGAAAACATTTTTTTTTCCTTTTTGTGGTGGAGAGTTAAGTAATTTATACAGGATGACTCAAGCCGTGTCTCTAGGCAGCCAGCGAAATGCTGCTAAATCAATCCATATGGCCGTGTCTGCAAGAGAATCAATTGGATGACCTGCATGGGTGAATGATACAGGGCGTCTGAGCCACGCTGAGTTCTTTCTTGCTGTAAATGGACAAGCCCTGGAGGTTATGTCTCTACATACCTCATGGGAAAGAAAGTAGAAACAATTACAAGGTCAATTGAAACAAAAAATAAATGCTCATCTCAATTAATTCACATGAAGAGAACTTTTCCTAGATTTTCTTTTCTGTGTGTGTTCTCCCTCCTGCAACCAGATAATGGTCTTAATGCTCCATTTCACTTTTCTGGGACCAAATTAGGCTTGGTTCAGAGGAAATAAACAGCTTACTAGAAAGACAGGGTGTGAGGCCTGAGACTGGGCCTGGGACGGGGGATCTGCGCTGTGAGTTTTCTGGGGAACCATATACCAAGTCAATGGTGTCCTTTGATTACTTTCTTTCTGTGTCTTACAGTCTTGCTTTAACTTGCTTTAACTCTTTGACTTTATTTTTATTATTGTCTTATAACTCATTTATTACCTTTGAAATTGTTTCAGAGAACAGCTTGTGAAAAATGTGATCAAGGAAGGAAACTGCTTTCCCTCTTTCTCTCTGTTTCCCCCAGATTTTGGCTTTACTTCTGGCTTGGTTGGGCTGGACTGCACTGGGGAATGAGAGCACTTCCTTAATTATTAATATGTATAGAATGAGATGGTTGAATGGCATCACCGATTCAATAGAAATGAACTTGGGCGAACTCCAGGAGATGGTGAGGGACAGGGAGGGCTGGCGTTTTGCAGTCCATGGGGTCGCAAAGAGTTGGACACACTTAGAGACTGAGCAACAACAACATTATATATATATATAATATTAATATAATAATAAAATTATATACACTAATATGATTGGTGAAGGAAATGGCAACCCACTCCAGTGCTCTTGCCTGGAAAATTCCATGGGCGGAGAAGCCTAGTTGGCTACAGTTCATGGGGTCGTGAAGAGTCAGACACGACTGAGCGACTTCCCTTTCACTTTTCACTTTCATGCATTGGAGAAGGAAATGGCAACCCACTCCAGTGTTCTTGCCTGGAGAATCTCAGGGACAGGGGAGCCTGATGGGCTGCCATCTATGGGGCTGCACAGAGTCGGACATGAATGAAGCAACTTAGCAGCAGCAGCAGCATATTAATATGATAATAATAAGGGCTCACCTACATTTTCGAAACAAAAAGATGCATGATAGATTCAGAGTTTTGCCTTCCTTTTGCATCCACATATGATGTTTATGTAGAGTGGTAGACTGAAGAATAATCTGATTTACATGGATTTATCAAACTTTGGTAACGCTTAGTTCTTAACAGAAGCCTGCTTGGACAATATCTTAAATTTTCTTTAATAAGTGGTAAAGAAAATGGATTCATACTGAATGCAGGGCAGACTCAATCCACAGGAGTCTTTTGATCCTTGACTTTCCATTGGGAAGCATGAATTGGAAAATCTGGAAGACTCATGTTTTAGCTATGTTTTGTAAAAGATACTTATTGTTTTCCTGTGAGTTCCTTCATCCAACCCTAATTCTGGTATCATTCATTATTTCCTCTTTTAATGGGAGGGCAGGGGGAGTTGCCCAATCACTTTTGTTTAATTCTGATCGGGGAGACTACTGCATTAACCACGAGGGCATAGAGGCAATTATGTGACCTAGACTGCTTTATCATATTACCCCATCCCCTGGGTTAGGGTTAGGGTCATGGCTATAGTGACTGGCCCAGGGATGGGTTTGAGACTCAAACCAAGTCAATGAGAATTTTCACATGGAGTTTTCTACATGGAAACACTTTTTATCCCATCTTAGGTTGCTAGCTGAACTGGTACAAGCCTGGAGTTATCTAACTGTGCCTTCCCCAACACTTGCTTGGCCCAACATCATTCATGGGGAAAATGTACGGTAAGGAGGGAGTGAGGGCAACACATGATGAGAAAAAGGGGTGGGAGGGGAGAGAGAGACAGAGAAGGAGAGACAGAGACACAGAGAGAGTGCAAACATGAGAGCGAGCTAATGAAAATGTGTAAATGCCCACATTCCATCTTTCCTTGAAGCCAGACTTTCTTCTGCACTCCCCTTGTTTTGTGTGCTCATCACATTTCATTTGGCTTTAAGTTAGTTTTCTGTCCCTTTTAATCAGACAGCTTCAGGCTAACAGGTAACATCCGATATTAAGCACTGATTACTGCTTTACTTTCCTATGGATTGCCATCAAGTCCTGGGTTTTGGCAAGAGCTGGGACTCAGAGAAAATATAATGACTCTGGGGTTTAGCCTGCCTGTGGAGAATTCTAGGCAGGTCTGTAGCAGACAGTGAGGAGAAGGTGGCATAAAGTTGCATTTACACCTCAACCTTAAATACAAGTAACTTGTCATCTCAAGTGACATTCTGATATTCTTCTGTCATCCCCTCAATATTTTAGGACATGACTTTTCTTTCCCTCAATTCCTTTTAGTTTTCATTTTTCATATACAGCTGTCAACAGATGCTTCTATATTTTCTTGCTCATGCCTCTGATTTCTGTGTCCTATATTTTGAAAGGTATATGCACAAATGATAATTATTATCAAGCCAAGGAGACTATTACTTTTGAGATCTTGGGTAAAGTGCAGCGGAAAATATATTTCTCCTGGTTTTCTAGGCATGGAAGAAGATCTTCAGACATGATTATTTGATAATTCAGTGACTAAAACATTTGTTTTTGTCCCTGATCTCTGACTTCTACAGATTTATGACTACGCTTTGGGAAGGTTAGCCTGCCTTCTCTGCAGAAGGCTCCAGCTCTGACATCAGGCTTGTCTTGTGGCCTTGGAAATGTGAATCATGGCTGCGAGGATTCAAGAGGTGAGGATGAGGGGAGTGTCCCTTCTGTTCACTTCCTCAAACTCTGTCATCATCTTTCATACGGTTCATGGTCCTGCCGTGTTGTGTGCTGGCTCATTTCTTGGTTATGGGGCCACTTCTGATAGCTAGTGAGAAGGAATGCAGAGGAGAGAGCCCTTCAAGGTGACTGGAAGGCTGAGGTCTCCTACTGATCAGCCTTGTTGCCAGGAACACAGTTTCATTATCACATTTACTCGGGAGGAGACTGGTGAGGGGTGGAAGGAGAGCTGGATGCAGAGGGACCGGGATGGAGCGTCAGCTTTGCTCTAATTCACTCTGAGGCTCTGGGTGTGTTCCTTACTTTTTCCAACTGGCAGATTAAACTTTTTTGTAATGAAGAAGCTGGTAGCACCTGCTTCATGAAGTTATTGTATGAACTGAAATAAAGATGAGGCAGTATATATGAAAGTAGTTTGTGGATGGATGCAGGTGGCTCAACACAAAGTCGTCTTCTCATTAAGATGCTGTACTTTAGAAATAGCACCATTTAGGAGAGCAACACAACCAAAATCAACTCTGCTCAGTGGAAGATGTTAATTTGAAGAAAGTAAATTTACTAGGAAACAGCCAGTTGAGGAGGTAGAAGATGCTGCATTCAACGTCTTTGCATGGGTTTAAATCAAAAAACTATGTCTAGAGAAACTATGTCTATACCAAAAAAGTAAAAGTGAAAGTGTTAGTTGCTCAGTCATGTCGGAATCTTTGCGACCCCATGGACTGTAGCCCCCAGGCTCCTCTGTTCATGGGATTCTCCAGGCAAGAATACTGGAATGGGTAGCCATTCCCTTCTCCAGGGGAAGGATCCTTCCCCACCCAATGATCAAACCTGGGTTTCTTGCATTGCAGGCAGATTCTTTACCATCTGAGCCACCGGGGTGGGATGGGAGAAAACGGTACTGAGCTAACAAGCGCATTCATTGTAAGAAGTAATCTCTCTACTTAAAATTTATCCATATGTGTCCACTAGTTTGGTGTATTCTGAATTATTGAATCACAGCACATAATTTCAGAAAACTCAATATTGACGTGTAGACTCTTGCAGTTGTACTGATTAGTGTGGCCATTGCTGTTTTCTCTAGGGAGAAATTGGGATATCCATCTCCTTCTTTGCAACATGTGGCCTTTATACCACACACATGTGTGCACACATACACACATGCCCACACACCCACCCTCTTGACAGAATACTGATGTAATGAGTTTCTGTGATAAGAGTTAGAGTTACAACTCAGAATTTGCGTACCTTGGAGTCCAGCTTTTCCTGGACTGTGAAAATTGCTGCTGGCCTCAGCTATTAAGTCAGATGATGTTTCTTGTTGAGGGTGTTATAAATGGACATATGCAAACCCTGGGGGATGATGAGAGGAAAGTATTGCAGTGTTCAGTTTCAAAACTTCACGTGACAAAGGCGTGCTGTCTCTCACAGTCCTACTGACAGAACTGCTCAGATATCACGGACTCTTGATGAAATGACTATTGTCATGCACCATGGTTCTTTGGTTTTTCTCATGGATAATTTTGAAAAACAGCCCCAGAGCAGTTAGTTTGAAAAACAGCCCCAGAGCAGTTAGTTTAAAAAACAGCAACAGCAACTTCATGCCAGAAGAGTTCTGGAAATAAAAATAATATCCCTTTTCCTCAGTTTCCTCTCCAGGTAAGCCAAAAACCAAGAGATGACTGAGAGCAGATTATAAGGGGTAGTCAGAAGATGTTTTAGAAATAGAGTTTCTAAACTCTATTTACATATGTACACGGTGGTTCTATCAACACAAGAAGGCCTGGATGTTTATTAATGCAGAAGAATGTTAACTAACCAATTCCTGAGAATTGGGACTATTTGGCAGAAATAAGCAGATGAGTACAGGGCAGACAACAACAAATAATTACATGTGCACTACATCATGTGATCCTTTAAATACTTCTCCAAGAAAGGAAAACAGCAAAACAAATAGAACTTCCTCTAGCTGAGTGTGGTTAAGAAGCAATAAACAAGAGAATTCCATGGAAGGCAATGTTTCTGTTGCAAGTGACTTTGTTTTTCAAGTGTTAATGTCATCTGAGTTCAAAACACTGGCTTATCAGCGCATTGGAGGAGGAAAGGGAAGGAAGAAGGAGCCACAGGAAGACCTAGAGAAAATGCAATAGAAGGAGATGGAGAAAGAAGTAAGGGAGGGAAGGTGAAGGGGATACTGAGAAATGGGGGAGGGAGTGATGGGAGATGCAGGGCCCACCTGGAAAGGATGGGGCTCCATTGGGGAACCTGTGCTTTACCTCAGATAAAATGAAAAATGCTCTCTTTAGGGGCTCGGGTTGTTGGGAGTCTGATGTCCCAATGGTTTTAGCTATGTTTCTTTTCAGAGTAGCCATCTCTCTTAAGCTTCTAAGAGATGCCAAGTCTCAGGTGGGAATACATAAACTTCCCTCCAACACAGACTTCGCTCTAATACCTGCTTTGCACTCATTAGGAAGGTTTTGCTCAGGGAGAAGCCCTCCCTGCCTTTCTAATGTTGAAGATGGGGAGACTGTGAAGGGCAGGGTTTCATGTTGAGTCTGTCTGGGATAAATCCCTTTGGAACTTTCTCTGTGTGTGAGGAAAACCAGAGCTCCAGATTATAGGTCTGAGCCCAGTAGAAACCTTGAGTAGATGCAGAAACACCATCTTTATCACCAAGACCTTCTTCTGTAAAGCACACTGGAGGTATGTCTTACTAAAAGACGCATGTGTAGATATCTAGACTCTTGATGCAATTCTTTGAATTACTGACTACCTGTATTAGTCAAGAATGATTAGCCTGTGTTGGGGAAGTAAATGAATCCTGAGGTCTTGATGGCTGAGTACATTTATTTCCTGCTCATGCAACTGGTTGGAACAACTTTCCAGGCATCTATCTTGTTTTCTTCTTGTGGCTCTGCCATCTCAGCATGAAGCCTCCATAGTCAACAAAGCAGAGAAGAAAAAGACAAGACTCTTCACTGCCTCAGCCTGGAAACGATCCATGTCACTCTTGTTCATCTTCATGGGCAGGGCCTAGTGTCATGACCCTGTCTACCTGTGAAGGGCTAAATGACTTCCTAAACCCAGGCTTTGCACAGGTCTCCTGACTCTGCCAGTTTTTTCCCTCCATTACACCACTGTCTGCTCCACAGAGATAATCAGGTACCTAGGACTCAGCACTTTGAGATGCTCGCTCCTGTACCCCATCTCTGCTCTGTCATGGCCTTTGGTATGGGTTTCAAGTGAATTGCCCATTTTGAACCACTTAGTGTTCTCTCTGAGAGGGCATACTGTTTCCTGAGGGATTTGCGAAAATGAGTTGAGACAACTGCTGTTGCGCTGTACTTAGTTGCTCAGGCATGTCCGACTCTTTGCAATCCCATGAACCGTAGCCCACCAGGCCCCTCTGTCCATGAGGATTCTCCAGGCAAGAGTACTGGAGTGGGTTGCCATGCCCTCCTCCAGGAGAGATTCCCAACCCACAGATCAAACCCAGGTCTCCCACACTGCAGGCAGATTCTTTACTGTCTGAGCCACCAGGGAAGCCCAACATCTACGTGAACCCAAATAGTTAAGGTCCAACTGCAAGGCAGGCGTTGAGGTCACTGGCAGTGTCCATAGGCAGGTGGCTGCAAAGGGGAGCTCTAGATAGCCCAGAGGGAGTGCAGAGCTGGGGGCTACTTCTGTGCCCATGGAAGTGGGACAGTTCCTAAAAGTCATATAATTAGGAATGTGGAGGAATGTTCCATGGAGAGATGGAAAACTGGGAAAGAAGCCTAATCAAAAGGCTGGACATTGAGCCTGGAGGAACGTGGAGCAGCTGCAGCTGTCTTGAGTCCCCGTGGTATTCAGACTTCTAGACAGAGAGGGAAGGAGGTTTTCTGAGACTTTATCGGCAAGGTCCTTGATAAGCACAAAGCTTCTGGAGCTGCTTAAGGACCACAGGCAACAATAGTGTGGCTGCCAGTCAAAGAGCTGCAATTGTTCTTCAGCCTGACCTGGCCAGGGCTCTCCTCTGAGAGGCAGCTTTTCCAGCTAGAACCCTGAGGTCAGCTGGGTGAGAAAGAATGTACCTTACCAGCCTCATTTAAAAGGTCCTGAGTAGTAAGAGACAGACAAAGAAGTGACTCCATGGAAACCATCACTGTATTTCCTGGGAAGATTACATAGGGAGACAAGAATTGTAATCTTTTGGACATCGCCCCAGGTCACTCACTGTCACTAGCAAGGGGGCAGGGGTCTGTCTTAGTCTCTTGCTGTATCTTATATGCTGTGTTCTCCTCTCTCTTCTGTCAAGCTCGGCAGGGGAACAGACACTTGCTACCAGTGATCTCAGTCTCACTGAGGACATTGGTCTTTGGGACACTGGCCCAAAGCAGTTCTATTTCTTGGACAGCAGTCTGCAGTCTAGACCCATAACATCTCCTGTGTCCTCAGGAGCACAGTGTGGCCCATTACCAGCATTCTTCCTGAGTGCTTCCACACTAGTTACTCAGTCTGTGTCTCCCTCTTCAAAGCATGCTTGTTCTTAGAGATAACATTTTTTTTCTGTCCATTTTCTACTATTTTACCATCCTCTTTATTCTAAATTTTTTCCTGAAGAAAAACATTAAAGTTAGCTATTATCCCTAGAAACAAAAAGTTCTCCTGCTTCTCTAGGGATCTTCTCATTCTAGGATGTGAAATATAATATCCAGCTGAAGGCTCAGAACGTGAGAAAGGCACTTTCTAGGATTCCCAATAACTACTCAGGAACAGACTTAAAACTGAGAGAGGAAATCTAGGACTCCCTGTTTTCTGTTTATAGTCTCAACCTATTTATATATAGATGGTTCTTTTTCATTTTGATTGGGTAGTTTGCTCAGAACTTTGCCTTGGGGATTTCTTCTCCTCACTTCTTTGTAACTCTTCATAAGGCCCTTCCTTGCATATGTCTCTTGATGACATGAGCGTGATCTCTGAAACTTTAAGTTGGCTCCTAAGGTGTCCCAGACACATTCCATGAGCCAATTCTCTTTCAAGTTTACACTCCTTCACAGATTGTGAAGTTTGCCGATATTTTAAATAGGAGGACATTTAATAGAGAGAATAAGGTGCTTATAAAGTTCCCCGAACAGGAACTACTAGGCTGGATTCTCAGGGATGACTCCTAGACCCAGTAGAGAGTTCTCAAGTGTGTGTCTACCACTGTGGTTGTATTTAAGAGCACATCTCCCATTCACGATCCAGGAATCAGGAAGCTGGAATCAAGAAGCTGCCATCACTGCTGCTACTTTGTGATTGCCTCCTGATGATGCCTAGGAAGCTGGGAGGTGGACTCTGGAACTCAGCTGTAAGGAAGCCTCAATGTCCTGGAACAGGCTTGTGAGGAGGAAAGCAGACAAAAGGAGCAGGCAGGTGGCCAGCACCTCCCTCCTGCCTTTGAGATTTTATAGGAGTGTATCTATGCTACTTGCAGAACTCTCACTGCAGCAGAGTCTAGGAACAGAGTTCTCAGTTTTCATCCTCTTTCACTACAAGGATGGTGCATAGAGGTCTACGGAATGAATTCACAG
The DNA here is from genome assembly GCA_006410935.1 of Redunca redunca. Classification (NCBI taxonomy): domain Eukaryota; kingdom Metazoa; phylum Chordata; class Mammalia; order Artiodactyla; family Bovidae; genus Redunca; species Redunca redunca. Next base: position 285,007 of record SJYQ01000908.1, read on the forward strand.
CATCCGTGTCAACTGTTGGTGGGCTTTTACCATCTAGTGTATAAATGCTCAGTGACACTGTCATTACAGAGACGTATGTTGCAGAAAGAGACTTTGACAAGGGTATATCTAACCATCTCATTTTACAGGTGGGCAAACCGAGGTGCAGAGAAGTAAAGTGACTCTTAAAAGCCACACAGCTCGTTTCTGGCAAAGGCAGAGCAATGCTGTCAGATCTTTGTTCTAGGTTGTCGCTGATTCATTGCTTTACACGTGAGAGACTATGGGCCTGCAGGGAGCACACCAGGTTGTGATAAGAGTACAAGAAATCATGGCAATATGATTATAACAGTGTTAACTTTGCTTGGAGATTATGGAAGAAAAGTTATTATTTGTATTAAAACAAAAAGCTATGCTATATGCACACATTTTTGCTATAGACACAGGTTTCACTGTGAGGGTGAGATGGGGCAGGCAGCTTCAGGATTTTTTTCCCAGTGCCTCGGCATTCTCTCTGCTGCTGGGAACTTTCTGGGAAAGAGTTTGGTGGGCTCTGCAGCACCACATGCTGTCTTTCTTCTCTCAGATATCACCCTCATATACTTTTTTGAGTGACGTGTAAAAATTAGTTTCATTTCCACTCAAATGCTACTTCTTCCATTAAATCTTGTCTTAAAACGACTGCTGTAGTTAATCGTTCCTTTATCTGCACTCTTTATTGCTGGATTAGAGTACAATTAACTGTGTGTTTTGCTTTATGGTAAACTCTGTCATGGGCTTCCCTAGTGGCTCAGACCTGGGAGACCCGAGTTCTATCCTTCTGTTGGAAAAATTCCCCTGGAAAAGAGAATGGCTACCCATTCCAGTATTCTTGCCTGGAGAATTCCATGGACAGAGGACCCCGGCGAGCTACAGTCCATGGGGTTGCAAAGAGTCAGACACAACTGAGAGCCTGACACAGACGCATGAACTGTCGTTCCTGTTTCTTCTATGAGGCTGTGAACCCCTCATGGGCAGGGACTGGTCTAGTTTATTCTGGAATTCCAGCCCCCAGCGCAGTGCCTTCGCATATGGGCTAATATGAGAGATGCTGCTTCTGGCTCCTCTTCCTCCTTTGGTAGCTTAAGATGAGACTTCTCTGCCCCTTGCATGCAGGCAGGGCCATGTGACTACTACTACTAAGTCGCTTCAGTTGTGTCCGACTCTATTCGACCCTATAGACAGCAGCCCACCAGGCTCCCCTATCCCTGGGATTCTCCAGGCAAGAACACTGGAGTGGGTTGCCATTTCCTTCTCCAATGCATGAAAGTGAAAAGTGAAAGGGAAGTCTCTCAGTCGTGTCCAACTCTTAGTGACCCCATGGACTGCAGCCCACCAGGCTCCTCGGTCCATGGGATTTCCCAGGCCATGTGACTAGGTCCCGGCAATGCAATGAACAAAAGTGACACGGGAGTTGAAAAGGTCTTGTCTTTTTCTTTTCTGCTTTCTTGATTCTAGGAGGCTTGAGATGATGTTGAGATGGCAGAGCCGCAAGAAAAAAAAATAGGACAGCAGCTCTGGAGAGTTCCTCTAACCAGTTGCATGAGCAGAAAATAAACTTGCTGTATTCAGCCACCAAGACCTCAGGGTTTGTTTGTCTCCTCAACACAGGCTGATCATTCTTGATCAAGACAGATGGTCATAAATTAATAGAATTGCATGAAGAGTCTAGATAGCTACAGATGCATCTCCTAGTATGATACAGTTTATTTGTACCTTCCATTTTCTTTCTTGCTATCACCTCGCATAGACCTTGAGAATTCTGAAGGAGAAAGTATAACAAGTTGTTTAAACTCTATAGAGGACATGGAAACAATTGGGTAGAAGTTATCACCCAATTCAATTGTGCTGTTACCTAGCCTAGAAAAGACTAAGGCCATTTGGAAAGTAATGAATATCCCCAGCAGATGGCAAGGTACTATATCTCACCTAGAAGTTGCTGTCCTTTTGACACCTTAGGGAAATTTACAACCCCAGTGACTCACCTTATCCACCTTGGCACATGCTAATTTTACTTAATTGGGCTCCACAGACTCTAAGGAGTACAGGCATTCCTGGGAGACACTGGAGGTTTGGTTCCAGATCACTGCAATAAAGTGAATATCATAATAACATGAGTCACGTGAAGTTTTCAGTTTCCCAGTGCATATGAGAGTTTTGATTATACTATATTATAGTCTACTAGGTGTGCAATAGCATTCTGTCTAAAAACAATGTATAAACCTCAATTAAAAAATATGGATTGCAAAAAGTGCTATCATTTGCATCTTCAGTGAGTTGAAATTTTGGGCAATAGTCCCTCAAAACTCACGGATCACAGATCACAGTAACAAATATAATAATAATGAGAAAGTTTGAAATATTGTAAGAACTGTCAAACATGACACAGTAACATGGAGTGAACAAATGTGTTGGGAAAATGACACTGACAGACTTGCAGGGAGCAGGATTGCCACAAACCTTCAATTTGTGAAAAATAGTATCTTCGAAGCATGATAAAGCTAGGTATGCCTGTACAGGGAGATGCTAATTTACTTACTGCCTTTTCATTCCCTATGCATCAGTTTCACCTTGTTTATGTGTGATTGGCAGCTTAACGTATTTTAAAATTTTATTTTATTGCAGTATAGTAGATTTACAATGTGGTGTTAATTTTTGCCATTCAGCAAAGTGATTCAGTTATACACACACACGTTCTTTTTCATATTCTTTTCCATTATGGTTTTCACAGGATCTTGAATATAGCCCCCCTACTATACAGTAGGACCTTGCTGTTTATCTGTTCTGTATATAGTAGTTTGTGTCTGCTAATTCAGAACTCTCAGTCCATCCCTCTCCCACCCCTTTCCCTTGGCAACCACTATGTCTGTGAGTCTGTTTCTATTTTGTAGACAAGTTCATTTGTGTCATATTTTAGATTCCACATCTAAGTGAGATCATATGGTATTTGTTTTTTTTCTTTCTGACTTACTTCACTTAGGTTGACAATCTCTAGGTATATCTGTGTTGCTGCAAATGGCATTATTTCATTCTTTCTTTATGGCTGAGTAGTATTCCATTGTCCACGTCTTTATCCATTCCTCTGTTGATGGACGTTTAGATTGTCTACATGTATTGGCATTGTAAATAGCAGGAAACTTATTGTATTTATTAAAGATGAGCATTTCTTTTGTATATACATATTGTGATCACATATATGCAATATTTGCATATTATTTCTGGGAACTCATAAAACTGTGGAAGACAATAGGTATTTCTTTCTGAACTTATCTTTTGCTGGTATAATCTCGGAGAATGTTTTGCCATCATTAATAGAAAATTTTCACTCCAACTAAATTTCAGGCAAGACATTTCTCCTCTCTGTACATCCATTTCTTTCTCTGGAGAATGTGCATAATACTTACTCTTCAGGTTGTGTGGGGATTGGAGAAAATATTTGTGAAGGATCTAGCTCATTGATTGGAAATTTGCAGGTCAGGAAGCAACAGTAAGAACTGGACATGGAATAACAGACTGATTCCAAATAGGAAAAGGAGTTACTCAAGGCTGTATATTGTCACCTTGCTTATTTAACTTCTATGCAGAGTACATCATGAGAAATGCTGGGCTGGAGGAAGCACAAGCTAGAATAAAGATTGCTGGGAGAAATATCAATAACCTCAGATATGCAGATGACACCACCCTTATAGCAGAAAGTGAAGAAGAACTAAAGAGCCTCTTGATGAAAGTGAAAGAGGAGAGAGAGTGAAAAAGTTTGCTTAAAGCTCAACATTCAGAGAACTGAGATCATGGCATCCAGTCCCATCACTTCATGGCAAATAGATGGGGGGAAAAGTGAAAATAGTGACAGACTTCATATTTTGTGTGCTCCAAAATCACTGCAGATGGTGATTGCAGCCAAGAAATTAAAAGACACTTACTCCTTGAAAGGAAAGTTATGACCAACCTAGACAGCATATTAAAAAGCAGAGATATTACTTTGTCAACAGTCAAGACTATGGTGTTGGAGAAGACTCTTGAGAGTCCCTTCAACTGCAAGGAGATCCAACCAGTACATTCTAAAGGAGATCAGTCCTGGGTATTCATTGGAAGGACTGATGTTGAAGCTGAAACTCCAATACTTTGGCCACCTGATGTGAAGAGTTGACTCATTGGAAAAGACCCTGATGCTGGGAAAGATTGAGGGCAGGAGAAGGGGACAACAGAGGATGAGATGTCTGGATGGCATCACTGACTCAATGGAGATGGGTTTGAGTGCACTCCGGGAGTTGGTGATAGACTGGGAGGCCTGGCGTGCTGCAGTTCATGGGGTTGCAAAGAGTCGGACATGACTGAGCGACTAAACTGAACTGAACAAATAATAACTGATACCAATTATGTACTATACTCATGTGGAAAGAACATCAGTGTTAAAAATATTTTATACTTAAATTTTTTAATTCACCCCCACAGTGGTTTTTTGGAGTAAGTTTTATTATTTCCATTTTGTAGCAGAAGAAAGTAATAATCAGAGAGGGCAATGTGCAAGGTCACAGACTAAAAAGTGGCAGAGTTCATATTAAAAACTAGACTCCTGACTCTTATCCTAGCGCTATAACTTGGGGTGGGAGGGGGTCCCACCTGAGGCGGCGGCAAAGAGATGAGCTCAGAGGAAAGCAGTCTGGGGTCAATAGCACAGTTCCTGGCAGAAAGTAGGTGTTCAACAAGTGACCACTTTTGTTGTATTATAGGTACCAATGACCAGTAGTTACATGTCCATGTTTATCTCTATCTAGGTGATCCATCAGGGACCTTAGACTCATCCAAGAGACTTCTGTAAATAAGGCTGTTAAGTTGTTTGGATCACACTGTGTAAACTACAATGAATAATCAAAGCATTGAAATAAGAGAACAAATTACTGTAAACTGTCCTGTTCTATGGGCTTGCCTGGTAGCTCAGATGGTAAAGAATCTGCCTGCAATGGGGGAGACCTGGGTTTGATCCCTGGGTTAGAAAGATCCCCTGGAGGAGCAAACGGCAACCACTCCAGTATTCTTGCCTGGAGAATCCCCACGGACAGAGGAGCCTGGTAGGCTACAGTCCATGGGGTTGCAAAGAGTTAGACACAACTGAGCAACTAAGCACAGCACATCTTGTTGTATATGTTTGGTTTGTATACGGTTGTCCACTGGAACAGAAGGCTGTTCTCTGTATATTAAAATGTTAGGAATAAACTGTATGTTTTCCCTAGAGTATAATAAGAGAACTAGAACTTTATCCCTTAAGATGCATTATGTCTCATATACCCCTATTCCTCCAAGATGCCATAGCACCAAGATGCTGGCTTAGTTCTGTGTAGAGAACAACTGTGCATGTCAGTACTTATCCCTTCCCAAGACTCAGATTTGCTCCTCTAATAATCAGGTTGAAAAACACACCCTCCTTGTAACTGGCACTCCCATATACAGCACTCTTCTGATATAGTTATTCATTTCAAATCATGCAAAAGCAGAGGGTTGAACTGCCCATCCATTTGGCAAGAGATTTGGGACTAGGATCAAAGTTGTTTTTATTTCAATAGGGTCCCTAGTGAGCTGTTAATTACTTGGGTTTCAAATCAGATGGCATTTGAAATAGAATATTGAATTACACCTGTGTTTGGGGGTCAGTTTATCTTCTGATATGAACGTAGATTTGTGGCAGGAAGGAACAGGAGGAAATGAAGTTAGTTTTCTTCCTGTGTTTGATGGGAAAAGGCCTTTGTTGCTGAAATATTCCTCAGAGCTTTGCATACTGGGTTAGACCAGTAGGGAAAATTATGTTTCAGGAACTCTGAGCAAGAGCAGATCTCCAATTATTTCTCAAGCAGATTAAAAAAAGTAACCCTAGATTGTTAATATGAAATATGGCATTTATGTATATATATATACATATATACGTATATATATACTGAATTGAAAACCAGTCTGGTGGAAAGCTAAGCAGTGGAAATAATGTTTCTGACCTCAGTATTCCAATATTTGTCTCAAACATTTAGATTTTAATTTTATTTAAAATAAACATTTTGTTTACATTTATGACTATCATTCAATGATTTTTCAAATCCAAGACATAGATTTACAGTGATAATTATAGGTGTTGATCCCCCGAGGTAGGAAATGGCAACCCACTCCAGTATTCTTGCTTGGAAAATTCAATGGACAGAGGAGCCTGATGGCCTATAGTCCATGGGGTCGGGAACAGCTGGACATGATTGAGTGACTGAACACATGTGCACAAGTAAGATTAAAAATATACAATTGTAATAAATTTTGATAAATTCAACATGAAATATAATAGAATATAACTTCCTTGATTAGGTTATAATATATGGCTTCAAAAGAGATCACTCAAGTGGGCCAAGTTAATAATAAATTTTTAAAATCTACATGAAGGAGTCAGAAAGAAGAATACTGAGGTCCAGTGTACTAGGAAGAATCACTGTACCACTGCTGGCTTAAAAATGGAAAGAGCCACGTGGCAAACAATTCAGGTGGCTTCTAGGAACTGACAGCCAGCAAGCAAACAGGGATATGTCATATACTTACAAAAGATGACTTCCTCTAAGATTGAAGATGGAAGTCATTCTCATCCTTCCATGTCTTCAGTACTGAACACTGTACCTGGCACATTATGGGCTGAGCATCTCATTTATTTAGTGAATGAATGAATGAACAAATGGATGACTGAACAAAATGTGGGCAAACCTTTCCTTTACACAGAGCAGTGATAAAACTCCTAGGACACTACCATGTTCATGTTCAGTCCTTGTAACTTAAAATATAATTTCATGAAACCAGATAAGAACTGTAACAAAGCTGTGTGCATAGATTCCACCACACTGGATGAAGAGCATTTTGACAATGCCATGCATTTGGGGGCTGAGCTGTTAATGCAATAAAAATGCTGTAGCTTCTCTCTTGGCTTCACTCATTATAGATCTTTGTTTCTCCCTCCTTGGGAATCTCTCTGCTTGTCTTCTGTCTCCCTCTTATTTATATTCTGCTTTTTACCTTTATTTCTATCTTGCAAAAACTGCTGACAGTTTTCTCATGGGTTAGCTAAGAAATAAATACAAGCTATCTTTCTCTTATCAAATTCATAATGGCTATTACTTGTAGAACTGATGGCAACAAAATGGAACTGACAGTGACAAAAACAGCTTATAGCTGAATTTGTTCTTGGCTAGAAAATTGATGGCAAAATTAAATCTTCTTGACAAAATTTAGATGTGCAAAATTTGATCTGGGAAAATTGAACTTCGTAGAAAGAAAAAACTCAAAACGGCAGAAGCCATAACTGTTAAAATTGGATATGGCCAAAAAACAAACAAACAAAAAAAACAAAAAAAAAAACAAAACCTGATTTAAAAAACATTTTTATAAAATTTCTAAAAAAATGGATTGATGTTGACCTAGTAATATCAGTAAAACAAAAAGAATGACAAAATAGAAGCATTTACATTATTTGATTTAGGGAGGATATGGCTGGAGGAACTCAATAAATCTTAAAGTACAGGAAAGGTGATTTATTGTACCAAAGAATGGACAGATGTTCTCTTTTCCCACTGATATAAATGGGGAGTTTAGAAAGAACTTCCTGTGGAAAGTGGACTGGGAGGCCCTGAAATGCATTACCAGGAGGCAGAATGGTGAGGGAGAGGAGGTTGGGAGGGTAGAGTATAGGGGTGTGTGTGTGTGTTGGGGGAGTGCTGGGGAGCCCTCTCTGAAGTTTCCGGAAGACAGTATTGTAGAGAATTATCATTCTGAGGTGGTTTAAGTACATTTCTTTCTGACTGAAGACATAAAGATGAATGGGGAATTTTGGCACTCTGGAATATTCCTTTAGGCTCATATTTCTATGATTCTATGACTTAAAAAAATTCTATTTTACCCTTTGGTGAGAAAGTAAAATTATGCTATTTAGGAAACAGAACCATATAGCCTTATTGAGAGGTCACTTTATATCTTAGAATTCAAAATTTTTAGTTTTATTTAAATGTTTTTAAAAGTGTCATATTCTTATGACCTAGGTCTTGCAATACTACTATCTTTTAGGAATCAGTTTTATGTATGTGGAATTTTGTGAATAAATTGGTCATTGTGATGACTGTTAAGGATATTGGCTTAAATTTAGGAACAATAGAAGTTTTCCTCCAAAGGGGAAATAATGTAAGGATTAAGGAAGTGAAAATGATTCACTGTGACAGCAAAAGTGTAACTGCTGGTTTCATGAGAGAAAACATATAGGTTATGCAGGTGAAGAATCTTTGATGAGAGCCTTATACAGGGTACAAAAAGGATGAAAATTATATGACTTGTTGTTGCACTGATTTCTAGGGCTATAACCTGTAATAAAAGATTGTACCATAAAGATGGAGAGGGAGACTGAGTGGAAAGAAAGTTCCCCTGGAGCACACCAGAGGATTGGAAGTGGCTCTCAATGGGACAGGGAAGTTGTTAGTGTGAATGAAAGACAAGATGGCAGATGTCAACAACAGGCTGAGATCGCCCTCCCCTGATGAATGGGAGAGCTGCTCTGACTTTGCTTGTAGTGTGTGTGCATCCTGTGGGATGTAGTAATTGCAAAGAAGGGGCCGTGACACGCAAGAAAAAAAGAAGCAAAGAAATCTAGTAAGGGAGGAAGCTTACTGGAGGGAAGCTGTAGATTAAAGAGAACTTGAAAGTGAATTCTAGGTTGTTTCCAAGTCACTGAGTTCACTGAAATCCTGGGAAATGCTAGGAGATTGAATGTAACAGTGAGTGTGGCTGCATGGTGCTGGAGCGGTGGCTGTGTGGCGCTGAAGTGACCGTGAGGAGATACCCCATGTCCAAGGGCAGATTAGCCCCAGCAAGATGGTAGGAGGGGTGAAATTGCATTCAGAATCAAATCCCATACCTGTCAGAGGTGCTCAGAGGGCTCAACAAACCTTGTGTGCACCAGGACCCAGAGACCCCACAGAGACTGAGATAGAACTGTGTCTGAGCATTTCCTGTGGAGGTTCAGGTCAGCAATGGACTGCCACAGGGGCGGGGGCTCTGGGTATAGCAGACATGGGTATGGCGTAAGCCCTCTTGGAGGAGGTTGCCATCAACCCCACCATAGAGCTGCCAGACTGGGACTGGGAAATATACTCTCGCACAAACAGAACCCTGTGTGCTCTGGGACCCAGGAGAAAGGAGCAGTGACCACACAAGAGGCTGTCCAGACTTGCCTATGAGTGTCCAGGAGTCTCCAGTGGAGGTGTGGGTAGGCAGCGGCCTGCTGCAGGGCTGGGGGCACTGAGTGCAGCGGTGTATGCAAGGGGCCTTTTGAAGGAGGTCACCATTATCTTCATTACCTCCATCATAGTCTGGCCTCAGGTAAATAACAGGGTAAATAAGCTATAAACAGGTAAAGAAACTATAAACATCTAAATACTGTGGGGCCACCCAAGACAGACGGGTCATGGTGGAGAGTTCTGACAAAATGTGGTCCACTGGAGAAGGGAGTGGCAAACCACTTCAGTATTCTTGCCTTGAGAACCCCATGAACAGTATGAAAAGGCAAAAAGATAGGACACTGAAAGATGATCTCCTCAGGTCAGTAGGTACCCAATATGCTACTGGAGATCAGTAGAGAAATAACTCCAAAAGAATGAAGAAACAGAGCCAAAGCAAGAAAAATGCCCAGCTGTGAATATGACTGGTGATAGAAGCAAGATCTGATGCTGTAAAGAGCAATATTGCATAGGCACCTGGAATGTTAGGTCCACGAATCAAGGCAAATTGGAAGTGCTCAAACAGGAGATGGCAAGAGTGAATGTTGACATTATAGGAATCAGCAAACTAAAATGGACTGGAATGGGTGAATTTAACTCAGATGACCATTATATCTACTATGGTGGGCAGGAATCCCTTAGAAGAAATGGAGTAGCCATCACTGTCAACAAGAGTCTGAAATGCAGTATTTGGATGCAATCTCAAAAACGACGGAATGATCTCTCTTCATTTCCATGGCAAACCATTCAATATCACAGTAATCCAAATCTATGCCCTGACCAATAATGCTGAAGAAGCTTAAGTTGAACAGTTCTATGAAGACCTATTAGACTAACACCTCAAAAAGATGTCCTTTTCATTATAGGGGACTGGAATGCGAAAGTTAAGAAATACCTGGAGTAACAGGCAAATTTGGCTTTGGAGTACAGAATGAAGCAGGGCAAAGATTAATAAAGTCTTGCCAAGAGAACACACTGGTCATAGCAAATACCCTCTTCCAACAACACAAGAGAAGACCCTAGACATGGACATCACCAGATGGTCAATATCGAAATCAGATTGATTATATTCTTTGCAGCCAAAGATGGAGAAGCTCTATACAGTCAGTAAAAATGAGACCAGGAGCTGACTGTGGCTCAGAGCATGAACTCCTTATTGCCACATTCAAACTTAAACTGAAGAAAGTAGGGAAACCCACTAGACCATTCAGGTATGACCTAAATCAAATCCCTTATGATTATACAGTGGAAGGGAGAAATAAATTCAAGGGATTAGATCTGATAGAGTCCTTGAAGAACTATGGATGGAAGTTTGTGACATTGTGCAGGAGACAGGAATCAAGACCATTCCCAAGAAAAAGAAATACAAACAGGCAAAATGGTTGTCTGAGAAGGGCTTACAAATACCTGTGAAAAGAAAAGAAAATAAAGGCAAAGGAGATCTATTTGAATGCCGAGTTCCAAAGAATAGCATGGAGAGATAAGAAAACCTTCCTCAGTGATCAATGCAATGAAATAGAGGAAAACAGTAGAGTGGGAAAGACTAGAGATCTCTTCAGGAAAATTAGAGATACCAAGGGAAACTTCCATGCAAAGATGGGCACAATAAAGGACAGAAAATGTCACTTTTCATTCCAATCCCAAAGAAAGACGATGCCAGATAATGCCCAAAGTACCGCACAATTGCACTCATCTCACATGCTAGTAAAGTAATGCTCAAAATTTTCCTAGCCAGACTTCAACAGTACGTGAACTGAGAACTTCCAGATGTTCAAGCTGGGTTTAGAAAAGGCAGAGGAACAAGAAATCAAATTGCCAACATCTGTTGGATCATCAAAAAAGCAAGAGAGTTCTAGAAAAACAACTATTTCTGTTTTATTGACTATGCCAAAGCCTTTGACTCTGTGGATCACAATAAACTGTGGGAAATTCTGAAAGAGATGGCAATACCAGACCACCTGACCTGCCTCTTGAGATACCTATATGCAGGTCAGGGAAGCAACAGTTAGAACTGGTCATGGAACAACAGACTGGTTCCAAATAGGAAAAGGAGTATGTTAGGCTGTATATTGTCACCATGCTTATTAAACTTCTATGCAGAGTACCTCATGAGAAACGCTGGGCTGGAAGAAGCACAAGCTGGAATCAAGATTGCCGGGAGAAATATCAATAACCTCAGATATGCAGATAACACCACCCTTATGGCAGAAAACAGAGGAGAACTAAAGAGCCTCTTGATGAAAGCAAACAAGGAGAGTGAGAAATTTGACTTAAAACTCAACATTTAGAAAACTAAGATCATGGCATCCGGTGCCATCACTTCACGGCAAATAGATGGGGAAATAGTGGAAACAGTGAGAGACGTTTTTTCTGGACTCCAAAATCACTGCAGATGGTGATTGCAGTCATGAAATTGAAAGATGCTTGCTTCTTGGAAGAAAAGCTATGACGAACCTAGGTAGCATATTAAAAAGCAGAGACGTTACTTTGCCAACAAAGGTCTGTCTAGTCAAAGCTATGGTTTTTTCCAGTAGTCATGTATGGATTTGGAGTTGGACTATAAAGAAAGCTGAGCACTGAAGAATTGATGCGTTTGAACTATGGTGCTGGAAAAGACTTTTGAGAGTTCCTTGCATAGCAAGGAGATCCAACCAGTCCATCCTAAAGGAAATCAGTCCTGAATATTCATTGGAAGGACTGGTGCTAAAGCTGAAACTCCAATACTTTGGCCACCTAACGCAAAGAACTGAATCATTTGAAAAGACTCTGATGCTGGGAAAGATTGAAGGCTAGAGGAGAAGGGGACAACAGAAGATGAGATGGTTGGATGACATCACCGACTCAATGGACATGAGTTTGAATAAACTCCGGGAGCTGATGATGGACAGGGAGGCCTGGTGTGTTGCAGCCCAAGGGGTCGCAAAGAGTCAGACACAACTGAGTGACTGAACTGACTGCACCCTAAATAAACCTCTCAGAAAAGTAATAAGAAGTCATCATCGTTATGGGTGAGGTTAATGGATTTTTCATACTAAAGTGTCAGAAATTCTAAGCTACTGTTGGCCATTTCTTGGCCTAATGTTAAGTACAGACGATTTATTTCTTCACTATAACTTTGTGGTAAGAGTATTTGTCTTGAATTTCAAATGATGCAAAAGAATGGAATACGTGCCACCTGCTCATATTCTGTGGAACAGATTACTTGGGGGAAATTACTAAACTTTGCACAAGCTGTGGTAGCATACCATGAGGTAATGAATATTTTTCTCTTTCTTTAACTCAAAAAATAGTTACTTAAAAAACACAACAACCAACTATTGTGATGCTGCTGCTGGTAGACAGGAAGTTTCCCAGGAATAGATTAAACTACTAGTTCTACTTGTTGAGAATTCTGAATTACTATAAAGGCAATATGAATATATATAGCAAATATACATATATGTATAATTTTTTGTTTCCACATGGTTCTACTTAGCTTCTTATAATAATTAGCAAAGAAGATGAATGTTTATTGTTTTTACAAATTAAAGGATGGTGATGATTCTATTTTTAAAGACAAAATTGAATGGATTAGACTTTTTATTGGCTAAAAGTGCTATTTAGACCTCAAGATCATGTCTGTCTGGCGGTGATACTCGTTTTCCAGGTAAAGTAGCAGCAATGCAAATTCAAGCTCGTATTTTGACAGCTTGTGGAATGGCATCTCTTTCCTTCAATAGTCTTTGACTAACTGGAGTTTGATCTGGAGGAAAAAATAGAGGAACTTAAACAAGGTGCTTTAGTGCGATATATTCTTGTTGTAATGCATCTAGCAAAGGCCTGGCACAGTAAGCTAGTTTTGCACATTTGGACAGTAGGCTGCTAAAAGGTTAGTTTATTATGGACACCTTAACTAGAGGTGAATTTCCAAGCTATTTATATTGGTCAGATTAAACTGCCTTCTCTTACTTCTTGCTGAATAGACTTTTTCCTTTTCTGTAGATAGTTTGAAGGTAGAGTGTCTTTTTGCATATGAAAAACAGTGTTGAAAGCCAATTTAATATTGATAGGATTATGGCCTCTGAATATTTTTAACACCTACAGAGCCTTATATGGATTTCCTGTTGTCTTTCCTGAAACACTATTCTTGGGATATTTTAGCTCGAATGAAAGTTTTGCCACCAATTTTGCTCCTGAAACACAAGAAAAGATGAACAGACGTCTGCTGCATTAAAAAAGGACACAGGCATGCATTAAATCCCTTATGTCTTACTTTTTAATGATGCAATTGTGAATTATGTTCTTGTTGCATTTGTAATTAGAGGCTGCAGCAGATGGTGAAGACTTATTTTAAAGTGATGTGTCTATTAAAATAAGCCACACTGCCGAATGATTGTTCACTGTAACAGCATCTTTACGCCCCTAAAACACTCCGATTCTTTGTTGATGTGCAGTTGATTACCACAGCTGATTACATATGTGCACATATTTGCTCAAAAATGTATCAGGGATATTTGATATGTGCAATACTTTATTTGAAAGTGTGTGTTATCACAATTATAGATAATGAAGCTTTCAATGAATTATTCAGTCACCATCTACAAAGGGAATGTACTGATTTCCCTTTTCAATAAAATTAGGCATGAATCTCTGTAAACTATTGAGGCTAATTCTCTCTACACAGTGAGAGAAGCGTTGAATGGGAGTTTCTGAGTATTGTAAGATTCTCTATGAACATTCTTAGAGAAAACAGTTTTGTTTGGGGTGAACTCAGTCCCTGGATAGTGGTGGTATCTCAGGCTAAGAGTAGGAATGGAGAGAGCTAAGTACAGGGTGAGGGCCAGGTGGAAATGGAATAAAGTAAGTAGTCAACCGGATGATATGCATTAGATTACGTTAGGCTGTGATAACAAAAAACACCTAAATCTTAATTGCCTGACAACAACAAAGACTCATTTCTCTTTCTGGTTATGTGTCTATCATGGATCATAAAAGGGGCTCTACTTATCATAATGAATAAGGGTCAGACTGGTGGAAGCTACATCTCAACACAGGCTTCCATAATCATGTTGCTAATGGTAAAAGGATGTGGTGGCTTACACACTAGCTTTTAAGACTGTTCTGGAAAAGTCACATGATACTTTCACTCATGTTTAATTGGTCAGAGCAAATCATAACAGTCAACCTAATATTAAGAGAGCAGACACATGACATCCTACTGTGTGCCTGAAGTGCTTGGTCAATAACAATCACGATCACTTCCTGGTGTACATTTCCAAAGCCTTCTGTAAGGCTGTGTGCCCCTGATATAGCTCCTCTATCTGGCTACTGCGACTACTCCATTCCTCATTCTGGTCCAGAAATGTCATCAGTTTGACTCTTTTGTTTTAAATAATGTGTTATAAAGACTTTTTGAAAAGAGTGTGTGTTACCTGGAGGGGCAGAGAAAGAGTGAAGTCGCTTAGTCGTGTCCAACTCTTTGCAATCCCGTGGACTGTAGCCTACCAGGCTCCTCCATCCATGGGATATTCCAGGCAAGAATACTGGAGTGGGCTGCCATTTCCTTCTCCAGGAGATCTTCCCGACCCAGGGATCAAACCTGGGTCTCCCGCATTGTAGGCAGACGCTTTATCGTCTGAGCCACCAGGGGCAAATAAGTCTTCCAGTTTATCATTTCCTAACCTTTGTTCTCTTGAGAGATGTTAGTGCAGAAATAAGCATTCTGTAGTCAGTTGAGTCTGGAAATTTTGGGGTAATTGATGGCTCAGTGGGTAAAGAATTTGTCCACAGTGCAGGAGACACAGGAGACCCAGGTTCAGTCCCTGGGTCGGGAATATCCCCTGGAGGAGGAAAATGGCAATCCACTCCAATATTCTTGCCTAAAAAATCCCATGAAGAGAGGAGCCTGACAGGCTACAGTCCATAGCATTGCAAAGAGTCAGACATGACTGAGTAACTAAGCACAGATACACATGCACACACCCACACACAACCTGTGTTCTCTTGAGAGATGCTGATGCAGAAATAAGCATTCCACAGTCAACTGAGTCTGGAAATTTGGGGGTAAGTTATATACATTTCTTTACTTCTCAGAGCCCTTCATATGTTAATATGAATATCTGTGAGGCCAATACAGGATGTGGTATTTCTCAATTCTATAGGATCTCTTTTTTTGTGGATCTTCCCATGGGATGGTATTTTGTGGGAACACATCTTGAGCAATGCTATTCAGGTCTCTCCACTGGTACTGGGTCATCACTAGCTCTGGGTTGGTGAACATGTCAAGATGCTGTAGGATGGTGCACCTGGAAAGGGCATGGAAGCTCTACATTGCCCACTCCCACACCTTTGTTTATTCAATCCTTCCATTTGATGTTTCCTGACTGGCACCCTTTATAAAGTCAGCAAATATAGGTATTTTCCTGAGTTTTCTAAGCTATTTCAGCAAATTATCAAATCCAAGGTATGGGTTGTGGGAACCCTAGATTTACTGCAGTTGGTCTGGAGTACTGGTGGTCAAGGGCTTTCCTGGTGGCTCAGTTGGTAACGAATCCATCTACAGTATGGGAGACCTGGGTTTGATCCCTGGGTTCGGAAGATCCCCTGGAGAAGGGAAACGGCTACCCACTCCAGTATTCTGGGCTGTGGAATTCCATGGACTATCCACGGGGTCACAAAGAGTCACACAACTGAGTGACTTTCACTTTCACTGGCGGTCAAGCACTTGTGATTGGCATCTGAAGTGAGGGCCATACTGTGGAACTGAGTTCCTTTAACTCATGGGATCTGCTGTTAACTCCAGGAAGATAGTGTCAGAACTGATTAATTGTAGGACACCTGGTTGATGTCTGGAGAATTGTTGATGGTTATCACCCGGAAGTTACAGAAAGCTGCCATAGGCGTTTGTGACTTTGAAGGATGTAGGGCAGAGGGCAAATTTTGTGATAGAAAAATATGTGTCTCATATGAACACATGAATCAACATGAGAGGACTGGTAGTCCTAGGGTGAAGAGACCTCAAGAGCCATGATTCCATACCCAAGAGGCAATTACCATCTTTTTCTGCTATTAAGCAATATATATATATGTGTGTGTGTGTGTGTGTGTATTACATGTATAATATATATATGTAAATTGAAATAAAACATATATAGTGATATATATACTATCTAGAACAAGGCACTTTTTAATATTATTAAGCTATTATAATAATAACAATGATAAAAATAGCTAACAGTTCTGAATACTTTATAAGTATTTTTAGCCCTGTATTAGGTGTATGGCATGGATTACTTCAGTTTTTTCTTTAAAAAAAACCCTATGAGAAGTGGCTACTGTAATTATTCCATTTTATAGATTAAGGTAATCAGATTCAGATAGATTAACATATTTGTCCAAAGACATAATAAGAAGCAAAGTCAGGATTAGATGAACCTAGGCAGATTCACCATATTTTCACCATTGGACCAGAATAACAAATATTGTTTAAATTTGTTAGTGTTTTACAGAATTTAAAGCCATTTTGTGTAGACCATATCATTTGTCCTTCACACCAACACGATTAGTCAGATGCCGTATTTCCATTTTTTAGAGAAAAGCAAATTGAATCTCAAAGAGTTGGTCAAATCTTATATTAAAAACAAGCAACTTGAATTCTGGTCCATTCTTTTCCTATTATATGTTTTGTTTCTTCCCACTTTTATTTTCTCTAGCTCTATCCCTTTTACTTGGATTTTTCTCTCCCTTTTCCCTTTATGTTACAAATGGATTTGCAGCATGCCAACCAGGAAGTAGTTTCTTGAGTTAGTTATAAAAATGTCCAGAGAAATATGAATATAAACTGGAAAGGATGTATCTGGTCACCTTAGCCCAAAATAAGTGAATGAAAATCCTACTGCATTCCATTCAGCTTTGTCTTCACCTAATACATTGAATGTGTCAAGTCTTTGAGACTGTCAAAGAATGGGTAACACACACACATACATGGGTACACACACACACACACACACACACACCGATATGTTTAAACAATCCAGAGGTCACAGATCCTGTCCAATGAGTGTTACAGAGAACTTGAACAGCCAAGCTCACTGTACTCATGTACCCTCTGTTGTCCTTTGTAACTTCCCTTTCATTTCTCCTTTTTCAAGAAATAAAAACAGAGAGGCAGATAGGGCTACAGGGAAATGGGACTGAGAGAAGGAAATCATGGACAAGTGTGAAGAAGATGGGCTGTTGACCTGCAGGACCATGGAGTGGAATTTTAGCTTGCTGTAACCATTGCAGGCCAAGTGTTAGTGCATGCTGGAGGGAACTGCATGGAGCCATAGATAATGGCTGTCTTGAGTGTAACAGTGAGCAGCTGTCTTTTTGCTCAAATAACAACATAAGAGAGAGAGCCGTGGAATTTCAGCATTTACCACCAATGTTTAATGCAGGGTTAAGTGGCAGCTGGTTGTCATCCAGGCTCAGGAAATGTGTGTGGGTGTCAGGGTAGCACGGGTGAGCACAGAAAAGCTGGGACATTCAAGAAACTGAAAAGCCTGATTGCCTTACAGCTATCGTTCATCCTTTCCTTTAAGTAATGAAGTTGTCCTTTCATAATAAACTGAATTACTTAAATGTTGAAAAATTATCTTAGAAATGACATACCCAGGGTCGTAAACCATTAGATGATTTTGAAGATGTGTTTTGTCTAAGTTGATCAATATTTGTAAAAAATTGATTTTGAATGTTTAATTTAGTATGCAGGCATTCTCTAGGAGTTGTTTTTTTTTTTTTTTGCCTAGAGATACTTGGTGTAAGATGATGGCTTTCTAGAAGTTTGTGAGGCTTTTCTTGGTGGTAGGGGGTGCTCCATGGGTGGGTTCTTTCATAATATTATTGTTTAGAAAAATAATGAATCTGCTTTTATTTGAGGCTGAAATGAATAATTTCAGATATTAAAGATACCTGTACCTTCATGAAGCGAAATTGTCAAACCGCTAATTTATTAACTGGGAATGCTGAGGTTGGTGTGACTTCTGTAAGACTGAAGTAGCTGTCAACCAGCCTGTGTTCTTCAAGACAATGGCCACTGAGATTTCCCTAGAGATGATTTGGCAGGATGGCCTATCAGCTAATAGGAAGAAGGTAACCAGATATAGCTGAATCTGTATGCTGAGTCTGGAGATCTTTATTTTAGTTTTGGCTTTGCCAGTAACACTATGTCACCTTGTGAAAATTGCTGATGATCTCTGATTTTGGTTCCTCATCTGGAAAATGTGGAAATTGGTAAGATGATCTCTAAGGCCCTGTCCAGCTTTAAAATTCTCTGATGCCAGGAATATGGTTTGTCCATCAGTGAAAAGTCAGTGAGCTGACCTTGGAAATTGCTTCATGCCAATTAATCTCTTTCATCCTCATACTAGAAAATGATCAGTAAAATGGTTTCATATTGTAAATCATGAATATATTTTCTCAGAACCCCTCCTCCACTGCCTTATAAAAACCAAATGCATTTGTGTCTGAGACAAGACAAAAAACAAATACTTCCACCAAGTTAACTCTTGAGATCGAGGTTGCTCTGTGAGTAACCTGTTTGGTAGCTTATTTCTAAGAGGTTGGGAGCAAAAAGATGAAGTGGGATTGAGAAACTTTTTCACTTTTGTGATGGTTTGAAAAGCAGTTCTACTGGGGAATCACACTGATTGGCACACACAAACCAAAAAATGATCCATTTTGGCTATTGTATTTTAAAGCCCCTGGTGGTATTCTGACATCTGTGATGAGAGCCACTGCTGTGCTGCTAAGTCGCTTCAGTCGTGTCTGACTCTGTGCCACCCCAGAGACAGCAGCCCGCTAGGCTCCTCTGTCCCTGGGATTCTCCAGGCAAGAACACTGGAGTGGGTTGCCATTTCCTTCTCCAATGCATGAAAGTGAAAAGTGAAGGTGAAGTCACTCAGTCATGCCTGACTCTTAGCAACCCCATGGACTGGAGCCTATCAGGCTCCTCCATCCATGGGATTTTCCAGGCAGGAGTACTGGAGTGGGGTGCCATTGCCTTCTCCGTGAGCCTAATCTTTGTCTAGGTTAACCTTGATGTCTTTTTGGCCCCCTCCCCTGCTTATTTAACTTATATGCAGAGTACAAAATGAGAAACATTGGGCTGGAAGAAGCACAAGCTGGAATCAAGATTGCTGGGAGGAATATTAATAACCTTAGATATGCGGATGGCACCACTCTTATGGCAGAAAGTGAAGAGGAACTAAAAAGTCTCTTGAGGAAAGTGAAAGTGGAGAATGAAAAGTTGGCTTAAAGCTCAACATTCAGAAAATGAGGGTCATGGCATCTGGTCCCATCACTTCATGGGAAATAAATGGGGAAACAGTGGAAACAGTGTCAGACTTTATTTTTCTGGGCTCCAAAATCACTGCAGATGGTGACTGCAGCCATGAAATTAAAAGATGCTTACTTCTTGGAAGAAAACTTATGACCAACCTAGATAGCATATTGAAAAGCAGAGACATTACTTTGCCAACAAAGATCCGTCTAGTCAAGGCTATGGTTTTTCCAGTGATCATGTATGGATGTGAGAGTTTGACTGTGAAGAAAGCTGAGCACCGAACAATTGATGCTTTTGAACTGTGGTGTTGGAGAAGACTCTTGAGAGTCCCTTGGACTGCAAGGAGATCCAACCAGTCCATTCTGAAGGAGATCAGCCCTGGGATTTCTTTGGAGGGAATGATGCTAAAGCTGAAAGTCCAGCACTTTGACCACCTCATGCGAAGAGTTGACTCATTGGAAAAGACTGATGCTGGGAGGGATTGGGGGCAGGAGGAGAAGGGGACGACAGAGGATGAGATGGCTGGATGGCATCACTGACTCAATGGATGCAAGTCTGAGTGAACTCTGGGAGTTGGTGATGGACAGGGAGGCCTGGCGTGCTGCGATTCATGGGGTCGCAAAGAGTCGGACATGACTGAGCGACGGAACTAAACTGAACTGAACTGATACCTCTCCCATTCCCTTTGCTTATTTCCCACTCACTGAAGTTCTGGGTTTGTTTCTAGTTGTCCCCTCAGCTGGCTCTGGTCCACTCTCAGACAGTCAGGCAGTCTCAAGCCTTCATGGTGTTTGGGTTAGTTTTGATGGGGTGCCAAGAATTCATTCCAAATGACACACACTTTCATGTTTTCGTTATGTGGCAAATGGGTCAGGTTAGAGACTCAGAATAAACAAATCTATGAGTGCCTCATTTGCTAATCCCAGAGTCTTATTTCCCATTCACTGCACATATTTTCTAGGTGGCCGTGCCTTCTAACACTAAAACAATTACTGGAATTAAACAGGATTTCTTTGCTCTATGTGGTGACCACATGCTCTTGATTTTCCTAAATTTTCAAATTAAGATACCTTTTACTCTTGCTTAGAAAGATGACCGATGATTTACTTAACGTAAAAATAAAGAGAACTTACTTGTACATCATAGGGATACGTCTCATGTCTGATAGGAAAAATTCCCCTGTTAGGCAATGTCATTGCATTCTGGTTTGACAGACTGAGATTCCTATACTTACAGGCCCAAGTCTTTTTTTTTTTTAATTGGAGGCTAATTACTTTACAATATTGTGGTGATTTTTGCCATACATTCACATGAATCAGCCATGGGTGTATATGTGTCCCCCATCCTGAAGCCCCCTCCCTCCTCCCTCCCCATCCCATCCCTCAGGGTCATCCCAGTGTACCAGCCTGGAGCACCCTTTCTCATGCATCGAACCGGGACTGGTGATCTATTTTGCATATGATAATATACTTGTTTCAGTGCTATTCTCTCGAATCATCCCTCCCTTGCTTTCTCTGACAGAGTCCAAAAGTCTGTTCTTTACATCTGCGTCTCTTTTGTGTCTTTACCACCTTTCTAAATTCCATATATATGTGTTAGTATACTGTATTGGTGTTTTTCTTTCTGACTTACTTCACTCTGTCTAATAGGCTCCAGTTTCACCCACCTAATTAGAACTGATTCAAATGTATTCTTTTTAATGGCTGAGTAATACTCCATTGTGTATATGTACCACAGCTTTCTTATCCATTCATCTGCTGATGGACATCTAGGTTGCTTCCATGTCCTGGCTATTATAAACGGTGCTGCAGTGAACATTGGGGGTACACGTGTCTCATTCATTTCTGGTTTCCTTGGTGTGTGTGCCCAGTAGTGGGACTGCTGGGTCATAACGCAGTTCTATTTCCAGTTTTTTAAGGAATCTCCACACTGTTCTCCATAGTGGCTGTACTAGTTTGCATTCCCACCAACAGTGTAAGAGGGTTCCCTTGTCTCCACACCCTCTCCAGCATTTATTGTTTGTAGACTTTTGATAGCAGCCATTCTGACTGGTATGAGATGGTACCTCATTGTGGTTTTGATTTGCATTTCTCTGGTAATGAGTGATGTTGAGAATCTTTTCATGTGTTTGTTAGCCATCTGTATGTCTTCTTTGGAGAAATGTCTGTTTAGTTCTTTGGCCTGTTTTTTGATTGGTCACTTATTTTTCCGGAATTGAGCTGCAGGAGTTGCTTGTATATTTTTGAGATTAATTCTTTGTCAGTTGCTTCATTTGCTGTTATTTTCTCCCATTCTGAAGGCTGTCTTTCTTCTTGCTTATAGTTTCCTTCATTGTGCAAAAGCTTTTAAGTTTAATTAGGTCCCATTTGTTAATTTTTGCTTTTATTTCCATTACTCTGGGAGGTGGTCATAGAGGATCCTGCTATGACTGACATCAGAGAGTGTTTTCCTCTAGGAGTTTTGTAGTTTCTGGTCTTATATTTAGATCTTTAATCCATTTTGAGTTTATTTTTGTGTATGGTGTTAGAAAGTGTTCTAGTTTCATTCTTTTACAAGTGGTTGACCAGTTTTCCCAGTACCACTTGTTAAAGAGATTGTCTTTTCTCCATTGTATATTCTTGCCTCCTTTATCAAAGATAAGGTGTCCATAGGTGTGTGGATTTATCTCTGGGCTTTCTATTTTGTTCCATTGATTTATATTTCTGTCTTTGTTCCAGTACCATACTGCAGGCCCATGTCTTGATAGCACAAAAGATGATTCAAGTGGGATTAAAAAAGAAAAAATAGGAAGAAGTGTGGTGTAACAATGTGGTTTGAATGTGTCCATCAGAACTAAACCAAGGACAACAGCAAAAACTCAGTCAGTTGTGTTCATTTCATAGATGTGGATTAGTGGCTGAAATTAGGTGATGAAATCGATTGTGTTGAGCATGTTATTAACTGAATTTCTGTGTCTCTGGGTGTCCCTGATCTACGCACTTAGGCCCAGTCAGACTGGCAGGTGCTATAAGTTTATAGCCCTGCAGTGCTGGAGGCTGAGGAAGTTCAGAGCACAGTAAGGGGCCTTGTGTGAGGAGTGTATGGTGGACACTCTATGATGAGGCACTTGACACTCATACTCACAACACTAGACTCATACAAAATACTCACCCATAAAGACACAGTAAAACAACCCAACATAACCCAGAGTCAGATGAATGCACAGCTGCTCAGGGCGGCTGCTAAGTAACTGCAGTAGAGTCAGGTAGAAATTCTGGAAAGGTTTCTCCATAGAGGTGACCCCGAGGAAAGCTTTGGGAGATGAAGGCTGCACGGCAGAATTGTGGGGGTGGGTTCTGGGAAAGAATGAGGAAGCACAGGCAGGACCAACCAGCTTGGAGTAGCTAAGTGGAGAATGGGAACTTGACTTCTGAAGGAAGTGAGGGCATTGGGGGAAGGCTTGGAAGGGCAGAGAAGGATGATGAAATCCTGTGAAGGAGATCTTCTTGAGGAGCCAATTTAAATCAATTGGGTTTCCCTGGTGGCTCAGATGGTAAAGAATTTGCCTGCAATGTGGGAGACTTGAGTTCAATCCCTAGGTTGTTAAGAGCCTCTGGAGAAGGGAATGGTAACCCACTCCAGTACTCTTGCTTGGAGAATTCCATGGACAGAGGAGCCTGGTAGGCTACACATTCCATGGGGTCCCAAAGAGCCAGACACTTTCAAGGACTGGCTAACTTACTCTCTTCTTTGAGAAGATGGAGGAAGAGAGGGGAATGGGTAAAACATCTCCTAGCCCAGAGGCAAGTCAGGCACACCGGATAAAATCAGATTCGTGCTTTCCCTTTGCTTGCTTCTGGGGATGCTTTTTTAGCATCCAGTCATACTCTCCGATACTAAAATCGTAATTCCTCATTTGTTTCCTCACTTCCTTTACTAAACCCTGCCTAGGGATTAGAACCTGTAGCCAGAGGTCAGTCCTCACAAGGTGGAATTAGCAGTGGGTCAGGAGTCATGGGGGTGGGTTCTCTCCAGTCCTTTCATCTCTGTCAGGCTTTGGCAGACAGATGAGCCTGAAGCTGGTTGCCTGTTCCCAGGGGCACGTCTGCCTGCAGTGACTTGCTCCGGAAGACTCTTTTGGGACCAACACACCAGTTCCCATACCTGAACCCAGTCATCTCACCCTCCAGGAGAGGGAGAGGGCGTGTTTCCCTTGTACTGACACAGAGAATGGGATTCTTGTCCTTCTAAGTAAACAGTTCTGCATTGCAGAGGGTGGGGACAGATTAAAACCAAAAGCCTGGGATTAGGTTGTTTGTCTAGCACCTGCCTCCCCAGGGTGAGCTCACAGCTCTTAATGACACCCTTCCAGCCCAGTCTGGCTCACCTTCTTTGGAACCCTGGGTAATGCCTGACATCCTCTCTGCTCTGTTGCAGCTGGGAATTCACCTTTTTTGTTTTTCCTGCCAGTTAAAGTCAGACAGAATCTCTTTAAGATCCCTAGATAAGACCTGTGTAGATCTGTCAGTCATTAATCTGCATGCGATTGATGCATGCTTTTCATTTCTAATTAGATCTGTTTGCTGGAGAAGAACAGATAAAACCAACTCACAGTTTTTAATGCTGTGGGAGCTAGTGACAAGGTAGACTCCATTTTCTACTTTATAGTTAGTTTTAACATTCAAACTATAAATATGAATTACTTTTCTGTGTGACTCCTCTGATGTAGGTTATTGTTATGCTAATTCAGGTGTATGTCGTCCTGGACCTTATAAGTATATAAATCTTGTGTTCTTTTGAACAAATTGGCTGGTTAATCCTTTAATCAGTTATTGAGAGATTGCTACAAGCACAGAGCAAAGGCCAGAGCTCTAAGCTTAGCAATTTGAAGGTCATCATTGTTATGCATTTGGTGTTTCTGCTTTGTTTTTCCTTTTTTCTTCTATTAAATAGGAAAGTTAGCCTAATCCTACAGCATGCATTTTCCTTTAAAGTGGAAAGATGGAACCAGGGGAGGAGAAGGAGATTCCAATGATTCAAACAATAGGTAATGTTGCTGATGGGAGCCATCTCTCATCTTCTCTTTTTCTTCCCCAGCTGTCCCCACCATCCCTTTTCTCTTGGGTATTTTCTGAGAATGGATAACTGTCTCAGCAGGTTGGCTGTGTTTGTCATCTAGCTTTTCTGTTTTCTCAACAAAGTATTTATATGTATTCTGTAGATAACCTTTTGCTAGCATAAGTAAGATGTTTTTCCTTGATCTGCCCCTAGAAATATTTGTTAAGACTCCATCAGTTGCTGAGAAATAATAGGTTAAATTCAAATACATCATTCATTGACAGCTGTTTTCGCTTCAATGGGAGGAGGTTAAATTTGTGTGGACAATTAATGCTGCCAGTAGAAGTACGAGGAGATGATTTACCATCAGATTCCTTGTGTGTGGAGGTTTTGGATTGAACTCTGGGCTACCTGGCTTGATAATGGACCTAGTCATGCCCCAGAGACTTGTCCTAGCTCATTTCCATAGGATGCATTCTGAATTGATTTATAAAGACTGTGTTGACATTTTTGATCCCCTGGCCGACCAAGATGATGTCAAAGGTGATCTTGGCTGCTGCTAGGATTGTTCTTCTAAACTCCATTCCCTCCTTGGAGTTTTTCTGCCAGGATGGTGGATAGGGTGTGACTGGGGCTCAGCCTTCCCAGGCAAAAGTCACAGGTGTTCTGGCCTCTAAAGGAATTCTTCAACCCTTTGCTCTCTCTAAAGAAGCTGGTGTGGGGAAAACCTCAGAGCCTCTGACTGAGTCAGTAGATCCCTGTGGGGTCATTTCCAAGTCAGTGCCACATTAGATGCTGAAACTTGCCCTCTGTGCACTGGTGCCGAATGGAATCTGAGACTGAGTTTTGGGTGAAATAGAAAAGAAGAGCTTTATTGTTTTCCAGGCTAAGGGGGACACAGTGGGTTAACGCCCTCAAAAGTGTTTGCCCCAATCCAGAAGGATTTGGCGAAGAGTTTTATGGCAATGCTTCAAGGGTGGGGTTCCTGATAAGGATCAGAGTGTGTACAGGGACAGTCAGTTCAGTCCCTCAATTGTGTCTGACTCTTTGTGACCCCATGAACTGCAGCACACCAGGCCTCCCTGTCCATCACTAACTCCCGGAGTTCACTCAGACTCACATCCATCAAGTCGGTGATGCCATCCAGCCATCTCATCCTCTGTCGTCCCCTTCTCCTCCTGCCCCAAATCCCTCCCAGCATCAGAGTCTTTTCCAATGTGTCAACTCTTCTCATGAGGTGGCCAAAGTACTGGAGTTTCAGCTTTAGCATCATTCTTTCAAAAGAACACCCAGGACTGACCTCCTTTAGAATGGATGGTTGGATCTCCTTGCAGTCCAAGGGACTCTCAAGAGTCTTCTCCAACACCACAGTTCAAAAGCATCAATTGTTCGGTGCTCAGCTTTCTTCACAGTCAAACTCTCACATCCATACATGATNCAGTTGATTGTGATCCACACAGTCAAAGGCTTTGGCATAGTCAATAAAGCAGAAATAGATGTTTTTCTGGAACTCTCTTGCTTTTTTGATGATCTAGCGGATGGTGGCAATTTGATCTCTGGTTCCTCTGCCTTTTCTAAAATGAGCTTGAACATCTGTAAGTTCACGGTTCACGTATTGGTGAATCCTGGCTTGGAGAATTTTGAGCATTACTTTCCTAGTGTGTGAGATGAGTGCAATTGTTCGGTAGTTTGAGCATTCTTTGGCATTGCCTTTCTTTGGGATTGGAATGAAAACTGACCTTTTCCAGTCCTGTGGCCACTGCTGAGTTTTCCAAATTTGCTGGCATATTGAGTGCAGCACTTTCACAGCATCATCTTTCAGGAATTGAAAGAGCTCAACTGGAATTCCATCACCTTCACTAGCTTTGTTCATAGTTGAAGGAGTCTTTTGGGCCTAGAAAAGAGAGCAATAGTTTCAAAGGCCTTTGCTGAATCATCTAACTTCAGAGAAAACAAAACAGAACTTTAGGTCCCGCCCTGATGCTCCAGGCCGGTTGCATCTATCTGGGACTTATCACCCCTTATCCAGAAACCTTCTACCCCCTACACCTGCCCAGAAGACTTATCACCCCCTGCCCAACTACAAATGCCATCTCAGCTAAAAAATACCCAAAACATTCCGCCTGATTAACATTTCCCTTATGGCTTCCACCAGCCTCCCTACAAATATTGAGCCTCCCTGATCCCTCTCTGAGCTTAGCCTGGTCATTAGGCCGACTGTCGCCCCTCCTTGCCTGAATAAAGGTAACCTACTTCTGTTGAGGTCGTCTTTCCTCTTTTTGCCTCAGCCCAAACTATACCTTACAGTAGTGATGCTTTCTAAGGCCCACCTGACTTCACATTCCAGGATGTCTGGCTCTAGCTGAGTGATCACACCATCGTGATTATCTGAGTCATGAAGATCTTTTTTGTACAGTTCTTCTGTGTATTCTTGCCACCTCTTCTTAATATCTTCTGCTTCTGTTAGGTCCAGACCATTTCTGTTCTTTATCGAGCCCATCTTTGCATGAAATATTCCCTTGGCATCTCTAATTTTCTTGAAGAGATCTCTAGGTCTTTCCCATTCTGTTGTTTTCCTTTACTTCTTTGCATTGATCACTGAGGAAGGCTTTCTTATCTCTCCTTGCTATTCTTTGGAATTCTGCATTCAGATGCTTATATCTTTCCTTTTCTCCTTTGCTTTTTGCTTCTCTTCTTTTCACAGCTATTTGTAAGGCTTCCCCAGACAGCCATTTTGCTTTTTTGCATTTCTTTTCCATGGGGATGGTCTTGATCCCTGTCTCCTGTACAGTGTCAGGAACCTCCATCCATAGTTTATCAGGCACTCTATCTATCAGATCTAGTCCCTTAAATCTATTTCTCACTTCCACTGTATAATATAAGGGATTTGATTTAGGAGTGTACAAGGACTGAACTCCTTTAATCTGATCTCAGATGTTCTACTGATAAGCTTCTGTGCTTCCCAATGTTATCAAACTGTGACCTTCTCTCTGGAATGAAGAATGCTTCATCAAGTAGTTAACATCTTCCATTTGTTGGGGGTTTTGTTCTACAGAAGTGTTCAATGATATTTCTATGTATATCCCTTGAAGTGGAATGAAGATGCTGCCCCAAGGCCACACTATTGTTTTTTGCCTGCTGCTCCTTTGTTCCTGCATCCTCCTTTCTTTGATTAGCAATTCTTTGAACCTGCTGTAGAAGTGTTGCACTTAATATGCCAGCAAATTTGGAAAACTCAGCAGTGGCCACAGGACTGGAAAAGGTCAGTTTTCATTCCAATCCCAAAGAAAGGCAATGCCAAAGAATGCTCAAAGTGAAAGTGAAAGTGAAATCTCTCAATTGTGTTCGACTCTTTGCAACCCCATGGACTGTAGCCTACCAGGCTCTCTGTCCATGGAATTTTCCAGGCAAGAATACTGGAGTGGGTTGCCATTTCCTTCTCCAGGAGATCTTCCTGACCCAGGGATTGAACCCCGGTCTCCCGCATTGTAGGCAGACGCTTTACCATCTGAGCCACCAGGGAAGTCAAACTACTGCACAATTGCACTCATTTCACATGCTAGTAAAGTAAAGCTCAAAATTCTCCAAGCCAGGATTCAACAATACGTGAACCGTGAACTTGCAGATGTTCAAGCTCATTTTAGAAAAGGCAGAGGAACCAGAGATCAAATTGCCACCATCCGCTGGATCATCAAAAAAACAAGAGAGTTCCAGAGAAACATCTTTTTCTGCCTTATTGACTATGCCAAAGCCTTTGACTGTGTGGATCAAAACAAATTGTGGAAAATTCTGAAAGAGATGGGAATACCAGACCACCTGACCTGCTTCTTGAGAAATCTATATGCAGGTCAGAAAGCAACAGTTAGAACTGGATATGGAACAACAGACTGGTTCCAAGTCAGGAAACGAGTACATCAAGGCTGTAAATTGTCACCGTGCTTATTTAACTTATATACAGAGTACATTATGAGAAATGCTGGGCTGGAGGAAGCACAAGCTGGAATCAAGATTGCTGGGAGAAATATCAACAACCTGAGATATGCAGATAACACCACCCTCAGGGCAGAAAGTATTATGGTAAGAAGAACTTACCCTTGTGGTAAGAAGAACTAAAAAGTCTCTTGATGCAAGTGACAAAGTAGGCTTAAAGCTCAACATTCAGAAAACTAAGATCGTGGCATCTGGTCCCATCACTTCATGGCAAATAGATGGGGAAACAATGGAATCAGTGGCAGACTTATTTTTGGGGGCTCCAAAATCATTGCAGATGGTGATTGCAGCCATGAAATTAAAAGGCGCTTACTTCTTGGAAGAAAAGTTATCACCAACCTAGACAGCATAAAAAGCAGAGACATTAATTTGCTAAGGTCCATCTAGTCAAGGCTATGGTTTTTCCAGTAGTCTCTTATGGATGTGAGAGTTGGACTATAAAGAAAGCTGATCACCGATGATTTGATGCTTTTGAACTGTGGCGTTAGAGAAGACTCTTGAGAGTCCATTGAACTGCAAGGAGATCCAACCAGTTCATCATAAAGGAAATCAGTCCTGAATATTCATTGGAAGGACTGATGTTGAAGCTAAAACTCCAATACTTTGGCCACCTGATACGAAGAGGTGACTCATTTGAGAAGACCCTGATGCTGGGAAAGACTGAAGGCGAGAGGAGAAGGGGATGACAAAGGATGAGATGGTTGGATGGTATCACTGACTCAATGCACATGAGTTTGAGTAAACTCCGGGAGTTGGTGATGGACAGGGAGGCCTGGCATGCTGCAGTCCATGGGGTCACAAAGAGTCGGACATGACTGAGCGACTGAACTGAACTGAACCTGCCCCTTAGAACTCAGAGAAAGTCATGGAGGCTGAAGCCAATTTCCTACAAACAAGATAATGGGGACACAGGAAGTCTTCTGTGCCCAGGAGCCTCACAGGGTCCTGCTCAGTTTCAAAGACATATCATTTTATAGCCTCTCTTCTACCCAGGCCTCATTCAACAGAGCCCAGGGAGTGCCTTTTGGGGGATGCTCATCTAGTGAAAGCCTCAGTGGGAACAGTTTCAAGGGGATGCAATGACCTGGTTCCACTTGGACAAATGAAATAAGATAGATGGAGTGATAGAAATCCAGATCCTGATCTCACTAACCTCAAAGCCAAAAAACCCTTTGCAGCTCTCTGCTCCTCCCCATTTGACAGAGCCACATCTTCCATGCTATGTCAGCTGCATCCCTGAAAGAAGATCGTGAAAGTCAGAGTGACTGGATATGGCTGTATCAGGCACCTGGTCACTAGGGGTGCTTTTAAGCTGGCAAAGTAGACATCATCGCCATCAGTGACCCCATCATTGACCTTCACTGCATGGTCTACATGTTTCAGGATGATTCCATCCACAGCAATTTCCATGGCACAGTCAAGGCTGAGAACGGGAAGCTCATCATCAGTGGAAAGGCCATCAGCATCTTCCAAGAGTGAGATATCACCAACATCAAATGGGGTGATGCTGGTGCTGAGTACGTGGTGGAGTCCACTCATATCTTCACTACTATGGAGAAGGCTGGAGCTCACATGAAGGGTGGAACCAAGAGGGTCATCATCTCTGCCTTTTGCAGATGTCCCCATGTTTGTGATGGACGTGAACCATGAGAATTATGAAAACTTCCTCAAGATTGATAGCAGTGCCTCCTGTACCACCAACTGCTTGTTTTCCCCATCCCCGCTGGCCAAGGTCATCCATGACCACTTTAGCATGGTGGAGAGATTCATGACCATAGTCCATGCCATCACTGCCACCCAGAAAACTATGGATGGTTCCTCTGAAACTGTGGTGCGATGGCCAAGGGATTGCCCAAAAAGTCATCTCTGCTTCTATTGGCACTGCCAAGGTCATGGGCAAGGTCATCCCTGAGCTGAACGGAAAGCTCATGGGCATGTCCTTCCATGTCCC
This sequence comes from Redunca redunca, assembly GCA_006410935.1. NCBI lineage: Eukaryota > Metazoa > Chordata > Mammalia > Artiodactyla > Bovidae > Redunca > Redunca redunca. Next base: position 315,584 of record SJYQ01000908.1, read on the forward strand.
CACCCCCAACATGTTGGTTGTGGATCTGACCTGCTGCCTGGAGAAACCTGCCAAGTATGATTAGGTCAAGAAGGTGATGAAGCAGGTATCAGAGGGCCGCTTCAGGGGCATTCTGGGCTACACTGAGGACTGGGTGACTTCAACAGTGATACTCACTCTTCTACCTTCGATGCTGGGGCTGGCATTGCCCTCAATCACCACTTTGTTAAGCTTATTTCCTGGTACAAAAATGAATTTGGCTATAGCAACAGAGTGATGGACCTCATGGTCCACATGGCCTCCAAGGAGTAAGAGTCCCTGGACCACCAGCCCTAGCAAAAGCAGGAAAGGAACAGAGAAGTCCTCAACTCCTGGGAGTCCTTGCCCCACCTTGATCCTCCAGCACACTGAGAAATCTCCCAAGCCCCAAACAGGTTCCATCCCAGACCTCTTGAGGAAGGTGAGGGTTAGGGAGCCCTACCTTGTCGTGTACCATCAATAAAGTACCCTTTACCAGACGGTAAAGCATCTGCCTGTAGTGTGGGAGACCCGGGTTCGATTCCTGGGTTGGGAAGATGTCCTGGAGAAGGAAATGGCAACCCACTCCAGTACTCTTGCCTAGAAAATTCCATGGACTGAGGAGCCTGGTGGGCTACAGTCCATGGGGTCACAAAGAGTCGGACACGACTGAGCAACTTCACTTTACCTCCAAAAAAAGAAAAAAAAAAAAGGAAGAAAAATTCTTTCCAAACTTTCCATGGAGTTGGGTCAGGATTCAAACCAGAATTGGCAGCATGAATAGAGTTACATACAAAAGATGTTTGAAATCTTTGTGGGCCTGAGAGTTTCAAATTTTTTTTCTTAAAGAGTTGTTTTCTAGAAATCCGTCTAAAATCAAATCTGCTTGGCTTGGTGTCTTCCAGTGGCCCTTGTCACACACTAGGCCAGTTGGTATGATAGCAGCCCTTTCTTTCCAGGATGTGTGTTGAGCATATACGGGCGTTTATGTGTTGGGCTTAACTGAAGAAGATTGTTTAGAAAACACAAACAGCAATTCCCTATATTGAACAATGAAGTCAATTCCTTTCAGAATACAGATCTATAATAATGATGATAACCAAAATTACCCATTAGTGAGCATTCATTGACCTTACTAGTACAATCCATGCAGTATTGTCTGCTGTGTTATGGAGATTACTGAGGTCACCTCAGTAAAACAAGCTAGTAACAGCACAGTGGGAATTTAAGTCTAGGTGTGTTGCCCATAGTGATCGATTCAGAGGTGGTTGTATAACCCAAGTCAGGCCAATGGAAGGTTTTAAAAATAATTTCAGAAACCTGAAAAGTTAATTTTAAGCCTTAACATTCTGTGATAAACTCCCAAAGGAACTTGTCTAAGAATGAAGCTAAAGCAGAGGGAAGCACGAGAAATGGAGAAAACTGGATCTCTGAGGACTGGATTTCAGCGCCTAGAGATAGCTATACCTGAAGCCAACTAGCCCTGGGTTGCTTAGTTACATGAAACAATAGATTCTTTTTTTTTTTTTTTTTTGGTTTAANTTTTTTTTTTGGTTTAAGCCTCTGTGTGGGGGAAGTTTGTCTCAAGCACCCAAGCAGGTAGTTTTTTGACCCCCCACTTACTTCACTATGTGAGAATGGGCTGTGAGCTTGGGACATCTCCTTTCTATGAGATAAAGTCCCCAGAGCCTGTGCTGGGTTATCACCTTGTGTGGGAATATCTTTCCCTGTTTCAGATTCCATGTTTCTACGTGTGCTCCTTTTTTTTTCTGCTTAAGCATGTGCGTGGTGACACCTGGCCAACTGTACTATGGTATCTGTCCTCTTTGGGGAGGGATTCACGCAGGACAATTAGCCTGCATCTGAAGCTGAGAGGGACCTGCTAGCTCTGGGGCACCCTCGTCTAACCTTGGAACTGATCTTGCTCTTTCCCTTCTGTGTGAGTAGAGCCTTGTCCCTTCCAGCACCTGGATGAGTTGTGCTGTCCCGGTGATTTCTTTACCAAGATGCAGTGGACAGAGTGTTTAGACTTCTGTTCCTGGTGATACACAACAGATGCCACTTGCTCGTCACTCTTTGAAATACGTTCTTGCCTTGAGACTGAAAATGGAAAGGCTCTTGACTATCTCTGTTCCCAAACTTTGTCTAAACTCCCTAGTTAAACCCAATAATTTTATCTATCCTTCCCTCATACCTGTGTCTGCTATCAATATTGTTTCATCACAATGGATGGTGGTTGCCTTTTTTACGTATCTGTCCTTCACTAGACTGCAAAATCTTGCAAGGCAGAGATAATGCCTGTCTGTGTGTATATGTGTGTGTGTGTGTGTGTGTCTGTGTGTGTGTCTGTGTGTGTGTGTAATTCTTGCCTCTAGGCCCCTTGAGAGATCCCTGGAGAAGGGCAGGGCAACCCACTCTGATATACTTGCCTGGAGAATCCCACGGACAGAAGAGCCTGGCAGGCTACAGTCCATGGGGTCTCAAAGAGTCAGACATGACTGAGCGAGTAACACACACACACACACACACACACACACACACACACACACACAGAGGCCTAAATTGTCTCCATTGAAATGCAAAGTAATAAAGATTTAACCAGAAAATTCTTCAGGAAAACTTAAGTATCAAGGTGCAGATTCTCCAACTCCTCCACAATATAATAACTCCTCCCATGATTCTTAAACCTTAACTTGCAAACAAATCCTGTGAACATCTTGTCAAAATGTAGATTCTATTTCAGAAAAGTCTGGGGTAAGACCAGAAATTCTCAATCCTAATAAGTCCTTTGGAAATTTGAGAAGCAAAATATTGGTATGTGTCTTTAGTTCTCTTTAGGATGATGTCAGGTCATAGCATGTAGGAAAATTCTGAAAAATCTCTTATTTGAATTAAATAAATTCCAACAGAGATTAACTTAATAAAATTTTTTTTGAGGCACAAAGAGCCATTATTTTCTTAGGCAACCAATAAGTATTTTTTTGAGCACTGATATAAGTCTAGCTCTCAGCTAAATATACTGACATACAAAAAATATATATATATGAGATTAGTTCAGTGGAACCCAGTTTAGTCTTGGAACCCATTTTAGTCTTGGAGAGGGATGAGTGCTGTTGATTTAAGGATGTTATCAAAGTTTGTCATACCGCCAAACTTTGACAATATTTTTATTTGACATTATAGAACAAGAACAAGAAAAGATTCTGGAACTCATCATCCATTCACACCTTGCCATGAATTAGTTAACTCTGCTTTCCTTTCTCTTATCCTAAAGAGATCCACCAAATAAGGAATGGGGATTTTGTTCTGGTGGCCAAGCCAATTTTCAAGAAAGGGGGATCATTCTAGAGGAAGACAGTGAGGATTCCTGTAGGGTGGTGTTCTCTTTACTAGAGTTTCCTAAAAGGCTTCTGTGTATGACCCAAACCCAACTGTATTGCTCAGGAGAAATGGCACCAAAGATAAGATGAAGTTTACTTATACTGAAGTTTTACATCTGGACCATAAGCATCATTGAATATTAATGACTGCAGAGAACTGAGTGATGGCTTGGTTCAATCCTCCCACTTCATAAAGAAGGAAGCTGGAATCCCTAGTGGAGTTTGGCTTGCCTAAACACACTTCTCACGCAGTGTGGGGCCCGTTCTTCCCAGGTGGGGTTCTTTTTGCAGCATGAGGGGCAGTGAAGCAGGGGGCGGCTAAGCACCCAGGCTCTTTGTAGTCAGCCTGTTTGGCTGTAACTCCTCCTTCTTCAGTTACAAGTGGGCTTTGAGTGAATTTTTGTCTGTGTCTCAGTTTCCTCATTTATAAAAAGGTGTTAATGATGGTAACTACCTCTGTGGGGTGTGGTGAAGATTAAATGAGTACAGTAATGAGTACAGTGTGGGTCCATACTTTGTTCTGGACAAAATCTACTGGGGGCTCAATTTATCTTCTACAGCCACTCCCCTGTAGTAGGAGAAGAGTGTTTTTTCCTGGCTGAGGACCCAGCATGCTGTCCTAAGTTGAAGGACAGGCTGACCTCTTAACTCCACCACCCTAGTTGTCAGCTGGGGGCACTCAGATTTTGACAAGCAGATAAGATCCCCTCAATCTCATACTTCCCCAGACAGGGCAAGTCCTCTTCCCACAGATGTCTGAACCCCACCTCACCCTGTATTTCTGCAAATTCTCAGAACTTTCGTCTTTGCTATGGGGTCCAGTGTCGAAGAAGGCTTCCCTTGGGCTGCACAGACCAGGCCACAAATGTTAGCATCTTTTTTGATCCCCTGCCCAAGAATTCCCTTGTATGACCACAATCATTTCTGAAACTTTCTCAGGGAAGACAGAAGAATGGTTTATATAACAAATCCCTCTTAAAAGCCAAAAACAAACAAACAAAAGAAACCAACCCTGACTCCCTCAGCTTTTCTACAGCTTGCTGGGGGTGGGATGGGGATGGGGTTGAGGGTTGGGGGGTTGGTATGTTTTCTCTTAGGACCTTCCACCAGATTCTGTTAGCCTTGATTGTCCCAGATTTCTCACTCAAACAGGTTGCTTTTCTTTTGTTGCTTTAAAGTAACAATTCTCAAAGTGTTGTCTCAGAAACACCCTGGTCCCTAAGATCCCTTTACGGGGTCTGTGAGGTCAGACCATAATAATACTAAGTGACTACTTGCTTTTTTCACTCCCTCTCTCTCTCAAGTGTACATTGGAGTATCCCAGGAGTTACATGATGTGTGGTGACATTCTATAATGAAATGTGTCAACATTCATTTGAACTAATATTTTCCAAGTGACCAACACATGATGTTACAAAATCATGCCTAAATGAAAGACCCATTCAAAGTGCAAGAGACTTCAAGAAGTAAGTTTATTTATATAGTTTTAGGTTCTTCATTGCAACAGGTCTCTAAAAAAACACCACTTATAGAACTTTGGTGCTGCATCAAAGAAGATTATCCACAATTATATGAAAAGGCTCCCCTCTATTTTCCAACCACATGTCTCTCTGAGGCTGGATTTTCTTCATATACTTTAATGAAAGTGGTATAAAACAACTTATCAAAAGCAGAGGCAGATAGGAGAATCCAGCAGATTCTACTAAGGCAGATAATAAAGAGCTTTGTTAAGTGTAAAACAATGTCATTCTTCTCACTAAATTATATTTGGAAAATATAGTTGTTTTTCATAAAAATGTTTTATAAACATATACTGAATTTATTATTTTTAAGTATTAGTTTATAAATACTTCAGTGTTTTCAGTTTTACTTTCTACTATGGCAAATGTTGACAGATACAGTATATGTAAACAAAGGCTCTTTGGGGTTCTCAATAATTTTTAAGAGTATAAAGGCATCCTGGGACTCAGACTTTTGAGTACTGTCATTTTAGAGCAATTCATGTCTTTGATTCCTACCTCAAATCTGCTGTACAAATATGTGAAGTCACCTAGGCATTAACCAGTTTCCAGGTACTTTAGATATTTTACGTGCAGCTTACTTATTGTTTACCTTGGGAGGTAGGCATAATTATTATTCACATTTATACTCAAGGAAACTGAGTTTTGGAGAGGATTAGAAACTTGCCACAACTAAAAAGTGGTAAAGGAAAGAAATTAAATTTAGGTAGGTCTCCATCTTATTTCACAATCTAACTCAGCTGAAAAAAAACAAATTCCTTTTCATGAACGGACTCCACTTTGCTTAGAGATCAGTGGATGTTACATGTTCATTTGACACACATTGTTGCTTTGGTTATGCTCTTTTCTGTGCTCACTTGGTAGATGTCTGGGAGCTGAAATTGACTCCACCCACCTTGAGCTGTCATTTGGGAAATGAAGACCTCGAGCACGCTTTAGTCCTCAATCCACAGCAGGGATTGCCTGTCTTCCCCATTGCCTGGCAGCTTTTCTCTGGGCTCCTTTTAAAGTACAGTCTCCAAGTCTCTTCCAAATGTGGACTTCTCCATTCTGCAGATGACGCTCAGCTATCACTCAGTGGCTGAACCTGAATATTTGATAGAGTGTGCGTTTAGCAACAAGGTCAGGTTCCAAGTGGGCTCCTAATGGGTTACCTCTCACAGTCCAGGAACTCAAGCAGGAGTTTCTGCCTCTCTCTCTGGGCCTTTCCAGACCCCACAGTCATGCCCACATGGGCACCTGGACCAGGAGGTCCTGGTGTCACGTGATGATCAGTGATCTCATCACAACTATTGTCGGTTGCAAAAATAAGTCTGAGATGCTGTCACTGGGGGTCTCAGTGTGAAGGCAATCAGATTTCAAGACACACCATCTGGAAAATTGTCTCTTAATGTGAATATTCTAAATATTTACTTAAGCTTCCTCCTGCCTCTGGGGCTTTCCAGGTGGCTCAGTGGGAAAAGAACCCACCTACAATGCAGGAGAGGCAGGAGATGTGGGTTTGATTCCTCAGTTGGGAAGATCCCCTGGAGGAAGGCATGGCAACACACTCAAGTATTTTTGCCTGGAGAATCCCAAGGACAGAGGTACCTGGCAGGTACAGTCCATAGGGTCTCAAAGAGTCAGCCAGTACTGAAGTGACTGAACACACCAGCCTCCACTTCCCTTTCAGAAGCAAGAAAATTGTTCAAAAATCCAGACTTCTACACATAGTATTCCTCAAGTATACTGTGGGTAATGGGTGTAAACATCTCTGCCCCACCAACTCTTTGCAGAAACTTCTCTGTGACTTAGATGGCATTTCAGATTCGAAATGGAGAGTTATGGCATTTAACTAATCTACCCAAAGGCACAAAGTTAGTAAATGACTTTGGAATCAGAACATGGTTTAAACCTCAACTCTGATAGTAGATATTTGTGCTATTTCAGCACATCTTTTAAAGTCTCTAAGCCTTGATTTCTCTATCTGTAATATGAGGGTAGGGTACTGTGATGACTAAATAAGGAATTCCAAGTTCTGAGCAGAGCATTTGGCATGTATTCAGTAAATTCAGCTATAATGGTTAGTATCATACTGTTACTTTGATTGTTGTTTTACAACTCTTATCTGTTTTCACAACCATTCCTTCACTTTCTGGTAGCTGTGTGTGTCCAGCCAATGCTGAAGAGAATTCTTTGTATTTGGGGTATTGGATACGACTTTGAATGAATGAATAAATGACAAATGAAAAAGGATATGATGAGGTCTTGACACAGGAGACTTCTATTGATTAGTGAATTTCTAAATTGAAATGCTAGGAAAGCTCTTTGGAAAAAAAATCAGAGTTTCAGAAGTGACTACCGAGAGTAAACAGTGATGGACTAGGTTTAAGAAAGTCCCTGGGAGGGCAGCCAGAAAGCAGAGTCTCTAAATAACCCACGTGGACCTCTGTACACAAGTGACTGAAGCGTGGCAAGTTCTTGCTGGAGGTCTATCAAAATGGTTTTATATGTAGGTAATTTGTAAACTAGGTGAAGCGCAGAGAATTGGTAAGTTTCTTCCATGTTCCAAAATTTGTCATTGACTAATAAGTCCTTTGGATTAAGTAGTATTCATGGTATTATGACTGCAGTTTAAAAAAGAGAAAGAGGGGCCCACATATGCCTATTTAACCACACTGAGAGGGTGTGTATGTACATAATGCGTGCGTGTGTACTCAGTTGTGTCTGACTCTGCAACCCCGTGAACTGTAGCTTGCCAGGCTCCTCTGTCCATGGGATTTCCCAGGCAAGAATACTGGATTGGGTTGTCATTTCTCCAGGGGATCTTCCCACCCCAGGGATCAAACCCAGGTCTCTTGCATCTCCTGCAATGGCAGGCAGATTTTTTACCACTAGTGCCATCTGGTAAGCCCATGTATGTACATGGGATGGCCCTGTTCCATGAGTTCATTCAGGAACCCAGGATAATGGATGTTTATCAAATCACCCTGGGGATTGTCTCCTTTGTAGTCAGCTGAATGAGGAAAAGTCTGTAGACAGTGCTGGCTGGGAGGTGTTCATAGGCCAGACTTCAGGTATCACTTGTGACTTCTGTCTCTATTTCATTGGCCAGAACTATCCACACCTGGCCAGGGTGTGTCTGAAAGTTGGGAATGGAGTGAGTGGCTGGCCAACCACTTTTCAATTACAACTGAGCAATAAGGAAGAGGAACAAACTTTTGGTGAACTGTGGACTGTCTTTGCCATACCTTATAAGGAGCCAATATCTCTGGGAAGGGTGATTTAGAGTAGATAAAACTGTCCCCACCAGATTAACATCCCCACCTCAGTCAGAAGGTTTTACCCCAGAAAAGTTACAGAGTTATAAAGCTGAGTGGTGCAGGCTGTGGGAAAGATACTGGTCCTAGAGTCCTAGACTCTGGGTGTGAGAAGTGGGGCTTTAGGAGAGGATGGGAGAAGTGTAAGACAGAGACAGAATGGCTATGAAGTCACAGATTTGTTGAAGCTAAAACATGGCTGCCCTGCAGAGAGGTGACTTGGTGCTTGCGGGCGGCCTTTGCAGTAAAGCACTTATATAAGCCATCTGGGGGCTCCACTCAGGTGCCCTGAGCTGCGCGGGGAGAATAAGGACCTACCTCCCCCCTCACTGCTTTTCTTCCTCCAAGAAGGCGAGTCAGGCTCATTACGTCTCTAGGTGGATTTTATAGTTCTGGATTTGAGCCTGAAAGTTGCATGTGGTTTTCAAATACTTATTTTATCACACTCCACGATTACTTCCATTATGTGTGGCTAACATTTGAGTCTTTTCAGATTTAGGAGGGATATAAAAGGTTTAAATAAGTCCAATATCAGATGTGTCTGGGATTCCATTTCTTGCATGCACACTGTAAATAAACGCTGATGAAAAATATTTTAGTTCCAAATTCTGCCACCCCAAATCCTACAAATATGCACATTAAAGCCCCATAATCCCATAAAAGCCTTTTTACTTGTAAATAACACTATCTTGTTTTCCATCTCAAATTTCTTCTCCTGTAATTACACAATATTTGGTTTCCCCTTTTTAGGCAATTCAAATTAAAACTTATTTCATTTCGTAATTACAAACATTCATTTTGAGTAAAGAGTAATCTGACGGGAATTTGGTTCCAGTGATATTGTAACCCAGACTTGCAATAGGAAAGCAATCCATCTCCTGACTAATGTCTTGGAATCTTTTAAAATTCTACTCCAGCTAAACATTTGCATTTGGAAAGTTTTATCCTCTTCCCCCAAATAATAATGCTTTATTAAGAGTGCTGTGTAATTTTATTTATTTTAATAATGATTTAAATCAAGACCTCAAGATATACAGAATCTAAAGGGTGAGCCATTTCACCCTCTTACTTTGGGGTGATTTTATAACTCCCTTGAGTTCTGGAGTAGAACATGGCTTGGAAAATGTTCATTATTAAGTTCATTTTCAACCATTTCCTGAAAAAGGAGAAAGAAAATATTCTTTGTCTGGGTATCATGAGAGGTGGTAATTTTGAAATATTAGATAAAGTATATGTTATTACTATTTTCAGTATGGATAGAGGTAAAAAAAAGAGCTGACTGCACTTTAGAAATGGATAGTTACTATCTAGGGAAACACAGTGTATATTAACTAAAAAACACATTGAGAAAAAGCCAGATGGAGTACTTGCATAATCATTGTTTATGCATTGCAGTGTAAAAACCAGTCCAAAACGGAGTGGTTTACAACAGTGATTTATCATGGTCTCTCTCCATTCTAGAGGTTGATGAGCTCAACCGGGTAATTTTTGCTGTTGTTGAGGTCCTCTAGGTGGTTGCAGGCAAATGGATACTGAGGCTGGGGGCATCCGAAGGCTTCATAGCCCACATGTTTGGCTCTGAGCTGGAACACCTGAGGGCTGGTTGCATGCCTCTCTCTCCAGCAGCTTCAGCATGTGGCCAGCCCTGCTTCCACACAGTGTGATGGTCTCTGGGTAGTCCCATTTTTTACTTGGCAGCTTACTTCCCCCACAGCAAGTGCTCCAAAAGACCAAAGCAGAGTTTGCAAGGCTTTTTTTCTAATTTGTCTTTCAAAGACCTTCAGGGTCCAATCTGCCTCATTCTGTGAGTTGTGAGTGAGTCCCAGGAGGGCCAAGTTCAACAGGAGGTGATTACCTAAGGTTGTGAATAGAAGATGCAGTTTATAGGGAGCCATCTTTGTGGTCTGCCTACCACCATCACCAAGACGTTGATGAGGTTGCCTGCTCAGCTGTTTTAACGGGTGAAATTGATGAGTGTTTGCATCCTGCAGGGATGTGAGCTGGTAAGAGCTGGGAGGGAAGGGACCAGATAGAGGCTCTATATTAGAAATATGTCACACTGCTTGAATGTTGTGTGTGTGTGTATGTGTGTCTGTGTGTCTGTGTATCTGTGTGTGTTTGGGTGGTATTTCAAATTACTCTGATTACCCTTGCACTTTGATTTAGGCTAGGGTAAGGAGGAGAGAGATATTTAGTGCCCATTCTGTGACAGTACTGTTCTACACAATTTTAGCATTTAATATCATTGTTATAAAGTTAGTAATGTAAAGGTCATGTTCAAATCCTTGGTGGCTTTGCCACTTACAGGCCATGGAACTTAGAAGAGGGTAAGTTATTTCCATGGGCTTTGGTTTTCTCCTGTGTGATATGTTTGAAGGGCTTTTGCTCTTGGAGGGAAGGACTCAGTTCTTGTTATGCTTTTTTAGTGCTCAATTTGTTAATCTTATGAATTTATTAATCAATGAGTATTTAAAAATATATAAAAGCTTAAACATTTCTCTCTTTTTATGTACTATTTGTGCAATGAATACATAAAAAATTCATGAATTTAACAAGTGGCATTTTTGAAAACACGTAAACAATGATTACTGATTAAATCTAAAATTTCTAAATATTTAATTAAAATTAAAAGTCTAATTTATCATATTCTTGTAAATGTTTTAAACACATAGAAGACAGACAACACTCATTCAATATTAACAAATCTGCAGTACTTATCAGGACCCTCACACAAAAACATGGTATAAAAATGGTAATATACCGTTTGTTTCTTTGTTATCTCCAGTCTTATTCTGTTTATTTTTTCCATGACAGAGTGATGTGGTGCATTTACTCATCTGGGGATTCAGAATGGCTTTTCCTGACCTACTGAGGTCATAGATAGAGAGTTGTTGATAGAAGGTCATAGATAGAGGTTGACTCTTTTTACTTCCTTGCTCCCTCCCCTCCATCAGATCTCTTAATTCCCTACCCTTGCTTTATTTTTTTTTGCATAGCACTTTTCATCAACTGTTATGCCTGCTGTATTTATTTGTTTATATGGTTTTTTAGGTATTTGTCCTATATCCATGAAGATATTTTTTGCCTGTTTCATTCACTGCTATAATCTCATTGTCCAGAAAAGCACCAGGCACATAGGAGTTGGTCACAAAGATTTCTTAAATGAACAGATGATGGGGCTTCTAGATCAGGATATCAGTTAGCTCATGAGATGAGAGTGTCTCTTCCACAGAGATTTGGATTGACTACTCCATTGGGCAGGCTATGATCTAAGTCAGGCACCATCCTATTTACGGTAAACTGTTCCAATTATGGGTTTTGACTGGGGTGATAATTTCTATGATTTGTGATCAAGCCTTTCTCCTGAGTCACATGTATTTGTATTTTTTAATTAAGGAATCTGGTGAGTACATTCTAGAGTTGCTTGCTCTGAACTGGGACTTAGTTTATGTCAGTCAGTTCAGTTCAGGCGCTCAGCCGTGTCTGACTCTGCAACGCCATGAACCGCAGTGTGCCAGGCCTCTCTGTGCATCATTAACTCCCAGGGTCCACCCAAACCCATCTCCACTGAGTAGGTGATACCATACAACCATCTCATCCTCTGTCGTCCCCTTCTCCTCCTGCCCTCAATCTTTCCCAACATCAGGGTCTTTTCAAATGAGTCAGCTCTTCACATCAGGTGGCCAAAGTATTGGAGTTTCAGCTTCAACATCAGTCCTTCCAATGAATATTCAGGACTGACTTCCTTTAGGATGGACTGGTTGGATCTCCTTGCAGTCCAAGGGACTCTCAAGAGTCTTCTCCAACACCACAGTTCAAAAGCATCAATTCTTTTGTGCTCAGCTTTCTTTATAGTCCAACTCTCACATCCATAAGTGACTATTGGAAAAACCATAGCCTTGACTAGATGGACCGTTGTTGACAAAGTAATGTCTCTGCTTTTCAATATGCTATCTAGGTTGGGCATAAATTTTCTTCCAAAGAGTGTCTTTTAATTTGATGGCTGCAATCACCATCTGCAGTGATTTTGGAGCCCAGAAAAATAAAGTGAGCTACTGTTTCCCCTTCTATTTGCCATGAAGTGATGGGACCAGATGCCATGATCTTCATTTTCTAAATGTCGAGCTTTAAGCCAACTTTTTCGCTCTCCTCTTTCACTTTCATCAAAAGGCTTTTGAGTTCCTCTTCACTTTCTGCTATAAGGGTGGTGTCATCTGCATATCTGAGGTTATTGATATTTTTCCTGGCAATCTTGATTCCAGCTTGTGCTTCCTCCAGCCCAGCATTTCTCATGATGTACTCTGCCTAGAAGTTAAATAAGCAGGGTGACAATATACAGCCTTGACGTACTCCTTTCCTATTTGGAACCAGTCTGTTGTTCCATGTCCAGCTCTAACTGTTTCTTCCTGACCTGCATATAGGTTTCTCATGAGGCAGGTCAGGTGGTCTGGTATTCCCTTCTCTTTCAGAATTTTCCATAGTTTATTGTGATCCACACAGTCAAAGGCTTTGGCATAGTCAATAAAGCAGAAATAGATGTTTTTCTGGAACTCTCTTGCTTTTTTGATGATCCAGCAAATGTTGGCAATTTGATCTCTGGTTCCTCTGTCAGTTTCTGAAACCAGCTTGAATATCTGGAAGTTCATGGTTCATGTATTGTTGAATCCTGGCTTGGAGAATTTTGAGCATTACTTTACTAGCATGTGAGATGAGTGCAATTGTGCAGTAGTTTGAGCATTCTTTGGCATTGGAATGAAAAGTGACCTTTTCCAGTCCTGTGGCCACTGCTGAGGTTTCCAAATATGCTAACACATTGAGTGAAGCACTTTCACAGCCTCATCTTTCAGGATTTGAAATAGCTGAACTGGAATTCCATCACCTCCGCTAGCTTTGTTCATAGTGATGCTTTCTAAGGCCCACTTGACTTCACATTCCAGGATGTCTGGCTCTAGATGAGTGATCACACCATCGTGATTATCTGGGTCATGAAGATCTTTTTTGTATAGTTCTTCTGTGTATTCTTGCCACCTCTTCTTAATACCTTCTTCTTCTGTTAGTTTCATACCATTTCTGTTCTTTATTGAGCCCATCTTTGCATGAAATGTTCCCTTGGTAGCTCTCAGTTTCTTGAAGAGATCTCTAGTCTTTCTCATTCTGTTGTTTTCCTCTATTTCTTTGCATTGATCACTGAAGAAGGCTTTCTTATCTCTTCTTGCTATTCTTTGGAACTCTGCATTCAGATGCTTATATCTTTCCTTTTCTCCTTTGCTTTTCACTTCTCTTCTTTTCACAGCTATTTGTAAAGCCTCCTCAGATGGCCATTTTGCTTTTTTGCATTTGTTTTCCATCAGGATGGTCTTGATTTCTGTCTCCTGTACAATGCCATGAACCTCAGTCCATAGTTCATCAGGCAATCTGTCTTTCAGATCTAGTCCCTTAACTCAATTTCTCACTACCACTGTGTAGTCATAAGGGATTTGATTTAGGTCATACCTGAATGGTCTAGTGGTTTTCCCCATTTTCTTCAATTTAAGTCTGAATTTGGCAATAAGGAGTTCATGATCCAAGCCACAGTCAGCTCCTGGTCTTGTTTTTGCTGACTATATAGAGCTTCTCCATCTTTGGCTGCAAAGAGTATAATCAATCTGGTTTTGGTGTTGACCATCTGGTGATGTCCATGTGTAGAGTCTTCTCTTGTGTTGTTGGAAGAGGGTGTTTGCTATGACCAGTGTGTTCTCTTGGCAAAACTCAATTAGCCTTTGCCCTGTTTCATTCTGTACTCCAAGGCCAAATTTTCCTGTTACTCCAGGGCTGTGACAGCGCAGGAGTGTGGAGACTGCGATGGCACAGGAGAGGCTGAGAAGAGCTACCCCATGTCCAAGGTTAGGGGTGGTGGCTGACAGGAGCTACCCCATGTCCAAGTAAGGATCAGTGGCTGCACTTTGCTGGAACAGCTGTGGAGACACCCCATGTCCAAAGTAAGAGAAACCCAAGTAAGATAGTAGGCGCTGAGAAATGGCATCAGAGGCCAGACAAACTGAAACCACAATCACAGACAACTAGCCAATCTGATCACACAGACCACAGCCTTGTCCAACTCAATGAAACTAACCCATGCCATGTGGGACCACCCAAGACAGACAGGTCATCATGGAGAGGTCTGACAGAATGTGGTCCACTGGAGAAGGGAATGACAAACCACTTCACTATTCTTGCCTTGAGAACCCCATGAACAGTATGAAAAGGCAAAAATATAGGACACTGAAAGATGAACTCCTTAGGTTGGTAGGTGCCCAATAGGCTACTGGAGATCAGTGGAGAAATAACTCCAGAAAGAATGAAGGGATGGAGCCAAAGCAAAACCAACATCCAGCTGTGGATGGGACTGGTGATGCAGAAGCAAGTTTTGATGCTTAAAGAGCAATATTGTATAGGAACCTGGAATGTTAGGTCCATGAATCAAGGCAAACTGGAAGTGGTCAAACAGGAAATGGCAAGAGTGAACATTGACATTCAGCGAACTAAGATGGACTGGAATCGGTGAATTTAACTCAGATGACCGTTGTACCTACTACTGTGGGCAGGAATCCCTTAGAAAAAATGGAATAGCCATCATAGTCAACAAAAGAGTCTGAAATGCAGTACTTGTATACAATCTCAAAGACGACAGAATGATCTCTGTTCGTTTCCATGGCTAACCATTCAATATCACGGTAATCCAAGTTTATGCCCCGACCAGTAATGCTGAAGAAGCTATAGTTGATCGGTTCTATGAAGACCTACCAGAGCTTTTAGAACTAACACCCAAAAAAGATGTTCTTTTCATTACAGGGGAGTTTATGTCAGTCATATCTAAAACTTTGGGTCAGTTTGGTGCCCTGAAATGTCAAGTTTCTTTCTCATGAGCATAAGAGCTATAATTTAAAATCTGCATCACAGGGTTGAAAGAATTAAAGGGATAATCCACATAAGGTGAACAGAATCACGCCTGGTATATATTAAATTCTCAATAGTACTATTTTTATTAATGAAGCTATTTTCAGTTACTACCCTTGTTGAAAAGAGAGTCATTTGTTTTCTTTATGGGTGTTTATGAAGAATTCCTTCATCCCTGTTTGAATGACAGGATATATGTCTCATATATTTGCACTTATAGAACCAAACCCTGTGTCTCTCACAACAGGTGCTAAGGAAATATAAGAAAATGAAAAATGAATAAATTCTAGAGCAACAAATAGTTTTCTGTTCCTAGTTTTCTATTACTCTTTGCACAGATCCTTGACCTACAGGTTGTAAGAGCACAAATGCAGAGGGGACTAATATTTGTTGAGCACATAGTATGTGCTGTGAATTTTGCTCAGTGATATACAACTGTGATTTATTCCAACCAGCAGTCAACTGAGATCTGAGGGTTTTTTTGAAGAAGATGTCAGTTTTTTTGCAAACATTTTATAAATATGGAAACTGAAGCTTAGAAAGGTTAAGGCCACATAGCTGGCAAGTATCAGAACAAGAATTAGAACTTACACATAATGGACTCCAAACTGATTTTTTCCCTGTTATACCTTTTCTTAAAGGAGAGGACAACAAGAGGAACATGGTAACAACTACTTATTTTTCTTATTATTTTGTCAGTTGAATTATCTTTTCAATCTCATTCTATAAGAGTTTATTACTGAGCCTCCACTCAATTCTTATTGGGTAAATTTTCAAATGAGAACTTGTATCCAATATGGCCAGATACCTAATGGCAATCAAATACATGGATGCTAATGACATTTATTTTTGGAGTTGACATTAAAATTATTTAAATATAATAATGATCTCTTATGCTAACATATAATTTTGCTAGTATTTCAAGAAGATAAAGTCCTAGAAATGGAAGTCATAAGTATACATTTTAAAATTAAATGGATATGGTAAAATTACCCTGAAAAATGATCTGAATAATGTACATCTCAAAATGTTTTTGCTTATATAGATGTCCCCAGCTTTGAACATTTCTGTTAGTAGTTTTGGCAAATACTGCTTTGCCAAAGAGTAGGAGAAGGCAATGGCACCCCACTCCAGTACTCTTGCCTGGAAAATCCCATGGACGGAGGAGCCTGGTAGGCTGCAGTCCATGGGGTTGCAAAGAGTCGGACATGACTGAGCGACTTCACTTTCACTTTTCACTTTCCTGCATTGGAGAAGGAAATGGCAAGCCACTCGTGTTCTTGCCTGGAGAATCCCAGGGACAGGGGAGCCTGGTGGGCTGCCATCTATGGGGTCGCACAGAGTTGGATGCAACTGAAGTGACTTAGCAGCAGCAGCAGCTTTAATGTGCCTTAGTTTGTTAATGAGGTTGTGTCCTATTTTTATTTATTAGTTGTATAATTTCATTTGTCCGATGAATTCTTGTTTGTATTTTTTGCCCATTTTTATATTGAGTTTTTAAAAATTAATTATTTGTACAAGATTTTTTTTGTATAGACGTATTAACCCTGATCATTATATGTTACAAATATTTTTTTACATATTCTGTCATTTGTCTTTCAACTTTGACCACAGAATCCATTTTCCTAGGAGGATTATTTTATAAATGTCACCTCAAGAGAGAACAAAATCTGTTATGGATGTTCATTGGATAATTACAGTATTAAATAAATATGTTTAATGTGTACTGTAATAGTCACAGAGCTAAATTATCTTCTGGACCATACCTAATTCAGTGTATAGGAGAACTCACCCTAGAAGACATAATAATCTAATTTTCCATCTACCCCAAGTATAGCACTATATCATAAACAGAAAAATGATTTTTAGAGAAATACATCTCAAAATAAAATGAAGACATTTTAGATGGTAATAACACAATATGCTTAGCTTCTAGGGTTGACATGTAAGGGGGAAGTAGAGTACAAAGGAAACTCCTCCCTTAGTGGCTAAGAAGAGCCCCATTCCAAGAAAATCTTTCCTGCTCCCAAACAAAACCTTAGGACAATCTCCTTTTGCATAGGCATGAGTCCTTCCACCATTGTCTGTCCTTTGTCATTGTTGGCCCAGAGGTGACAATTACTAAGCAGTTTGAGGTGGCAGCAGTGATAATAGGGAAAGTCTCGGCTCTACCACTGATTATCTGAAAACACTTGAACAGTTTACTGAACTCCTTGGCCTCAGTTTCCATCCCCTGTAAAATGGGAATAAGAATACCTACATACGGGGTGATTGTGAAGATTAACATGAGGTAAAATGGATAAAACGGCTTTAAAACTCATGAAAAGTGAAAGTGAAAGTAAAGTTGCTCAGTCGTGTGTCTGACCCTTTGTGACTCCATGGACTGTAGCCCACCAGGCTTCTCCGTCCATGGGATTCTCCAAGCAAGAATACTGGAGTGGGTTGCCATTTCCTTCTCCAATGCTATAAATCATGTTATTTGATCTGATAATTCATTTTAACATAATTTTTCAATAATGAATACATTAATTCAGGTAACTTACTGAGGAAATTAGGTATGGGAAGAAAAGACATGAGTCCTGATTTAATCAAGCTTCAAATCTAATAATTACATTTCACATTTATATAACACCTTAGAGTTTACCAAGTGCTTTCATTCACTGTATTGTTTATCCACCCATTCATTCAGTCATGGAACTGGAGGATGGAATCCTTGACCTCATGGTTAGAGAAAAAGCAAATACACAGAAGAGTGAATGAAATATGTCCAAGTTATAATATCAATACTTGCTATGGAGGATTGAACATAAGACAGGATGGAGAATGATAGATATGGTGTGGACACAACATATATCTTAGGAGAGTGGTTGTCTTAGGAGGGTGGTTGGAGAATGCCTCACTGAGGCAGTTGTAGGCAAGGTATGTTAATGTCCCAGGGCAAGAAAGAGTTTAGCACATTGATAATGAATCTGCCTGCAATACAGGAGATCCAGGTTCAATCCCTGAATCAGGAAGATCCCGTGGAGAAGGAAACAGCAACTCCACTCCAGTATTCTTTCCTGGAGAATGCTATGCACAGAGGAGCCTAGCAGCCTACAGTCCATGGGGTTACAAAAGAGTCAGACAAGACTTATAGACTAAGCAGCTGAACAAGAACAGAACAAGTCGGGAGAGGTGTCCCTGGGGCAGAAAGTGCCTTGAGCTCAGGATGGAGAGACAGCATGTTGTTGGATCCTGGAGGGCTCTCTAGGTCACACTAAGGAATTTGGACTTTGTTCTAAGTGCAGTGCAAAAGCACTGGAGGCTTTTGAACCAGATAATTTCCAAATGTTGAGAAGATCATTTTACTGAGAATGGATGGGAGCAAGTGAAAATAGAGGTGGGGAAACCACTAAGGAGAATGTTGGATTAATCAGGGGAGAAATAATCTTTACTTAATTAAGACCAATGGGGTTTGTTAGGCCAGAGCAGACACTAAACTCTTCACCCACCTAACTTCATGTTGTCCAATCAGTGGAGCTCAGAGGAGGAGATGTGGTTTCACCCAGTTCTAGGACAATAGTGTTCTTTGTTTCAGTAGCTTTGAGAGGTGAGTGGAAACGATCATTGCAAGCAAGTGATTGGACTGCAGATTTATTTCAGCTGAACTGACTTAGATTTATCCATATTGAACATCTACAGTTTTGGATTCTGTATTAATTTGCTAGAGTATCATAGCCAATACCATAGAATGGTGGCTTGACAACAGAAATTCATTTTCTTACAATGCTGGAAGCTAGAAGTCTGAGATCAAAATGTCCACAGGGTAGCTTTCACCTGGAGGTCTCTTTCCTGGGCATGTAGATGGCCATCTTCTCTCTCTTCACACGGTCCTCCCTCTACTTGTGCCTGTGTCCTAATCGCCTCTTCTTATAAGGGTTCCAGTCATACGGGATTCAGTTCAGTTCAGTTCAGTCGCTAAGTCATGTCCAACTCTTTGCAACCCCATGAATCGCAGCATGCCAGGCCTCCCTGTCCTTCACCATCTCCTGGAGTTCACTCAGACTCACGTCCATCAAGTCCATGATGCCACCCAGCCATCTCATCCTGGGTCGTCCCCTTCTCCTCCTGCTCCCAATCCCTCCCAGCATCAGAGTCTTTTCCAATGAGTCAACTCTTCGCATGAGGTGGTCAAAGTACTGGAGCTTCAGCTTTAGCATCATTCCTTCCAAAGAAATCCCAGGATTGATCTCCTTCAGAATGGACTGGTTGGATCTCCTTGCAGTCCAAGGGACTCTCAAGAGTCTTCTCCAACACCACAGTTCAAAAGCATCAATTCTTTGGTGCTCAGCCTTCTTCACAGTCCAACTGTCACATCTATACATGACCACAGGAAAAACCATAGCCTTGACTAGACGGACTTTAGTCGGCAAAGTAAGGTCTCTGCTTTTGAATAAGGTATCTAGGTTGGTCATAACTTTTCTTCCAAGGAGTAAGAGTCTTTTAATCTCATGGCTGCAATCACCATCTGCAGTGATTTTGGAGCCCCCAAAAATAAAGTCTGACACTGTTTCCACTGTTTCCCCATCTATTTCCCATGAAGTGATGGGACCTGATGCCATGATCTTTGTTTTCTGAATGT
>SJYQ01000908.1:335537-393625 GCA_006410935.1 Redunca redunca
GGAACCAGTCTGTTGTTCCATGTCCAGTTCTAACTGTTGCTTCCTGGCCTGCATACAGATTTCTCAAGAGGCAGGTTAGGTGGTCTGGTATTCCCATCTCTTTCAGAATTTCCCACAGTTTATTGTGATCCNTGCTGAGTTTTCCAAATTTGCTGGCATATTGAGTGCAGCACTTTCACAGCATCATCTTTCAGAATTTGAAACAGCTCCACTGGAATTCCATCACCTCCACTAGCTTTGTTCATAGTGATGCTTTCTAAGGTCCACTTGACTTCACATTCCAGGATGTCTGGCTCTAGATTAGTGATCACATCATCATGATTATCTGGGTCGTGAAGATCTTTTTTGTATAGTTCTTCTGTGTATTCTTGCCACCTCTTCTTAATATCTTCAACTTCTGTTAGGTCCATACCATTTCTGTCCTTTATTGAGCCCATCTTTGCATGAAATGCTCCCTTGGTATCTCTAATTTTTATGAAGAGATCTCTAGTCTTTCCCATTCTGTTGTTTTCCTCTATTTCTTTGCAGTGATCGCTGAAGAAGGCTTTCTTATCTGTTCTTGCTATTCTTTGGAACTCTGCATTCAGATGCTTATATCTTTCATTTTCTCCTTTGCTTTTCACCCCTCTTCTTTTCACAGCTATTTGTAAGGCCTCCCCAGATAGCCATTTTGCTTTTTTGCATTTTTTTTCCATGTGGATGGTTTTGATCTCTGTCTCATATGGGATTATGTTCACCCTAATGACCTTATTTTTATTTATTTACTTTTTTTAAAGGTCCTATCTCCAAGTACAGTCACATTCTCAGGTGCTGGGGGTTGGGACTTCAACATACAAATTTTGAAATGGGCATAATTGAGCCCATAACAGATTTGAAGATGAAATCTGTGTTTGTGGAATCAGGTGTGGTAATGAAAATCAGGATCTAGTTAACTTATCTGGCATGTGCTGAAATAGTTGCATTTCTCCTAAGTCTTAAAGAAAAAGACGTGGTTTCCTTTTATAATTAGTGCCAGGCACTGTGATAACATAAATACCTCCTCAAAGGATTGCTTAGCACATTCACTAAGACTTCGTTAGACCACCGGGTTACCTCTTGTTAATAGTCATGTGATATGGGCTCTTTCTTTAAGGATAACGTTTTAACTTCTTTTCACCTAGGTAGATTTTGAGGAAAAATGCAATGAAAACAAACATGAGCTATTGTTGATACCCAGCATTTGGCAATTATGTGCTCTCTCCACTCTCTCTGTGATACCTAATTGTGAGTCAATTTCTGTGCACATTTGTAGCTGTGCTGGTTAGAGGCACCACATCCTTGACTGAAGCATCCAGGGACCAAGCTGCGAGTTGCTTGAAAGGGATTAGCACTGCTGTCCCTGGACACAGCTTAAGCTCATGGAAAGATGGAGTCATGAGGAAAAGGTGGTCAACGTGAGAAGTGGCTCAGGTTGGTGAAGGATGGGGAAAGTTTAGCAGTCTTCCGGTGGATACTCTCTGATCCATGGGTATGTGCTCACTCACATGTAGCTGTTTGAGCTTTCCTTACTCTTGCTTGGGGGAGAGATTTATTGTTATATGGAGTTCAGTTGATATTTTGATATTAAAGTGTGTCATGCAAATTTTGCATGAGTTTATTACAAAGCTTTGAGACCGACAAGGTATATGAACATTTTCCATTCTGTGGGTAATATTGAATCCTAACCCATGAAAAAGCTCTCTTTCTCCCTTGTGAATTACCATGATCAGAACCAGGAATGACTATTGGCAGCTTCAGGAATCAAATTCTGAAGCCAGAGGTTTCTTTTTGGGTCTTGCTGTTGGACTAAGACCTGTGGTGGTGGGAATATGCACAGATGAAATGGTCTGACGTTTTCATCAGAGAATTTCATCTGGTTACTTATGAAGTCCCTTGGGTCTTTGGCTTCCACTGCCCTAGGTTAAACAGAAAGAAAACTGGCTTTAGACTCAGATGTGGGCTGTATCACTGTTAATTTTGTGACCTCTCTGAACCTCAGTTTTCATACTTGAAAATAGTAATAATAACTCTTAGATGGCTTGGATCACAGAAGAGCTTAATAAATAGTTGTGGACTGAAGTGCTGTTTTCTTTCTTACCTTAGATCAACCTGCTTCTATTTCTTTATCCTCTTGTCTTTATAAAATGCATTTCTTAGAGATGGATTCTGATAGTTTAATATACCTGCTTCCCTGGTAACTCAGCTGGTAAAAAATCCATGTGCATTTCAGGAGACCCCAATTTGATTCCTGGATCAGGGTGATCCCCTGGAGAAGGGAAAGGCTACCCACTCCAGTATTCTGGTCTGAAGAATTCTATGGACTAGTCCATGGGGTTGCAAAGAATTGGACATGACTGAACGACTTTCACTTTCACTTTTTTCAAACTTAGGACACTGTTACCTGTCTTGGGGCAATCTTTAAACTTTGTCTCTAACCACAGAGAATTCTATGACCTCTTAAAGGGATTCTAAGTATTAAGTTTCAGAAGTAAGTGGAAGGCTTCTCTGGTGGCTCAGCTGATAAAGAACCCGCCTGTGAATACAGCAGACATGAGACATGGGTTTGATCCCTGGGTCAGGACAATCCCCTGGAGAAGGAAATGGCAAACTGCTCCAATATTCTTGCTTGGAAAATTCCATAGACAGAGGAGCCTGGTGGGCGATGGTCCACAGGATCAAAAAGAGTCAGACACAACTGAACATGCCCACACACACAGGTGGAAGGCATTAGTAATACCATCCTAGGTTTGCCTCATGGGTAATCACACAGCTCTGCTGGAACATGGGAATGGTTTGGGCTGCTGCAATCACTGGCATCATTATAGTTATCATCATCACCATCGTCTCCTCTTCCTCTTCTTTGTTCTTGATCATGATCACCATTTGCAATCACAAGTGTCCAAGTGGTTATTCTGTTGGGTCATTTGGAACAAGTGAATAGTGATAAGCATAACTGCTTTCATAACCTCCAAACCATTGAACTTAACACTTAACAGATTGTCCTTGGCACACTCCATACCATACCTATCAATCTTCCTGTCTCTATTGTCTACACTGTCACTTAACCTTCAGAAATACCTTGGTTATTGTATTCAGACAAAAACTCTATTCAGATGCTGGTTCTGTTACTATAAGCTGTGTGAACTTGGACAAATTCATAAACTTCTTTGAGCCTCAGTTTTCTCATCTGTAAAATAAAAATATTAAGTGGATGACAACACTGCAGAAGTACTGGATTAAATAAAAAGAATATGTTTAGAGCTGTTGGTACAGATCTGGGCATATGTAGTGAAAGTGAAGTCGTTCAGTCGTGTCCGACTCTTTGTGACCCCATGGACTGTAACCTATCAGGCTCCTCTGTCCATGGGATTTTCCAGGCAAGAGTTCTGGAGTGGATTGCCATTTCCTTCTCCAGGGGATCTTCCCGACCCAGGGATCGAACCCAGGTCTCCCGCACTGCAGGCAGACGCTTTACCTTCTGAGCCACCAGGGAAGCCCAGGTGCTCAAATAATGGTAGCTATTATTATTGTTGCTATTAATATTGATTTTAACGTAAAGTAAATAAGAGCCTGAAATGGCAACCCATGCCAACATTCTTGCTTGAGAAATCCCATGGACAGAGGAGCCTGATGGGCTACAGTCCATGGGGTCTCAAGAGTTGGACATGACTTAGCTACTAAATCAAGATAATAACTAGCATAGGGTAATGCTCAGTAAGTGGTAGTAATGGTTGTTAGTTTTCCTTTTTCATATTTGTTGGGACAGGAACCCTGCAAAACTTGGCCTATATCTTCCACTCATCCCAGTACCTTTAAAGGAGCCCAACTTAACTCAGCCTGAGCTACTGACACTGAATAAAATTGAGCCTTTAACCCACAACTCCAGTGTCAGCAGCTGCCATGGACTCATTTTCATTTTTCGTTTTGCTCCTCCGTATCTGCTTTGGTCTTTGTCTTCTGGATTCTGGTTTCTCAGTTTGGACTTGCTCACCCAACTCTGTACTCATCCCTAAAAGTTGGTGGCTTACCAATCCTGTAGTTTAACTTGCAGATTTTCTGAACAAGGCTTACCTTGTCTTCTGCCTTCCCTGGGCCACCCCCAAGGTTTCTGCTTTTCCTTGGCTTCTGTTGATGTTTGGCATTTCCAAGAGGGCCTTGGACAAAATTTACCATGGCCAGGTTTGGTCTTTAGGAAGTCCTTGGTCAATTGTCTTATTTACTTTCTCAAAGTGTCCATTGGATATGAAATTCCATCATGGATCCTAAAATCTGCTGCATAGATATTGTCCTTTCTTTTCTTCTCATTTACTTGGCTTGTAAGAGGATGCTAAGATGAATTCATCTTTTGCCCATGGGGAGAAAACTGCCAGCAATCTCCTGTTCTGGTAGTATTGGCAGTATTTTGTCCATTCTGACTCTGTGTCACTCTCTGGTCCCTGTTTTTATGAAGGCTGCTTTACAGGGTCTGGCCTAGTGGTTAGATGGATCATTAGTCCAATGGGTAGGGCACCCTGAAACACATTTGGCAGAGTTGCTCTGGGTCTGTGCCAGAACGTCTAGAGCAGAGAGACCACGATTTCTTGCCCAAACCCCAACTCCCACCGCTGGCCCATGAATCCTGCTAGTTAAAGGGGTTAGCCTAGTCTTCATTTTAATTAGAAAAGTTTGGTTATACAGTTGCTTGATGACAATGTTATTTCTTACCAGAACTCAGCAGACTTCCACAACCTATTCCTAGGACTCTTTGAAATACACACTTCAGCCAGTTCTTATCAAAATATGCTCAATAACTAAACAAGCAGGTTTAGTTTTCTAAATTGTGACCCTCCTCTCCAGCAGAGGCTTCCTGATAGTCATTAGTAAACTGTGGTCATGGTGTTTGTGCCTCATGGGATCTGATTTTTATTCTATTCAGAGAAGTGGACAGGTAGAAAGCTTAAAAAGGAAACACACACACACACACACACACATACTTCAGTAAAAACAACCTAACATTTATTTCAGGGTCATTTCATCAGGAAAAAAGCTGCCTTTTAGCTGCTTCGATGCTTTCTGAAACCTTTCAAGCTACAAAGAGAGTGATTCTGGTTTGTGTGGCTAAAATGCGAGAGAAGATGATTGGTTTCATTAGCCAGGGAGGGGTGATAATATGCTGCTATACTTCTCCATTTATTGGTCACTTTATATTAATAACTCATGATGGCTGGAGTGTTTAGGTGTATATTTCAAGCTCAGTGTAAAATACCATACCATTAAGAATTTAAACACATTCTAATTTAATTATGGCCAAGAGCTGGTTCCAAGTGATCCCGTGTTTTTGTTGGCTGGTTTCAACACTGCAAATTTCGAATATGGAAAGATTTATTTTCTTTTACTCTTTGTCCCTTTTATTCTGGTTTGTTAAGAACCTTAATCATTTTAAAGAGTGCACATTTGGAAAATGAAGTGCAATTGAAGTTATGGAAAATTCTAGTTTTCTTCAATACTGTTTTGCTTTCCATTTTGAAATGTGCCAAATGTTTTCTTGCCTGTGATATATTGATTACTCACAAGTTCTTTTTACCTCCTTTTTTGTCCTTAAGTGACTTTTCCGTTTCTCAAATAGCTACACTCTTGTCACGTGCTTTTTCTATCATGGCCTAAAATGATACCATCCAAGTCAACCTGGGATAGGACAAATAGAGATAATTTCTTGAGTCCTGCTTTTTTGGGGTCCCTGTGTAGTGATTTAGCCTGGCAACTGTGAGGGAGGGTGAAGGAGTTAGCACAGGACAACTGGTAATGAATAATGTTTGGGCTCATGGGGGTAAACGGAATCACATAAGACCCTGTCCTATATCTCCAACATTGTTTCACATGCTTGTCAAGCTAATGCCTTCTGGTGGCCTTTGATGATCAATTTAAGTAGACCTGCTGCTTCTGCTAAGTCACATCAGTTGTGTCCAGCTCTGTGCAACCCCACTGAGGGCAGCCCACCAGGCTCTGCCGTCCCTGGGATTCTCCAGGCAAGAACACTGGAGTGGGCTGCCAGTTCCTCCTCCAGTGCATGAAAGTGAAAAGTGAAAGTGAAGTCGCTCAGTTGTGTCCGACTCTTCGTGACCCCATGGACTGTAGCCCACCAGGCTCCTCCGTCCATGGGATTTCCCAGGCAGGAGTACTGGAGTGGGGGTGCCATTGCCTTCTTCAAAGCTTATATAAAAGTATGTTAAAAAATAAGGTGGCAGCACTACTTACAATAGCTAAGACATGGAAATAATCTAAATGTCCTTTGACCGAAGAAAGGATAAAGAAGAGGTGGTACACACACACACAGTGGAATGTTATTCACCCATAAAAATAATGAAATAATGCCATTTGCAGCAACATAGATGGACCTGGAGATTATTATACTCAGCAAAGTAAGTTAGAAAGAGAAAGACAAATACCATCTGATGTCACTTATATGTGGAGTCTAAAATGTGGCTCAAATGAACTTATCTATGAAACAGACTCACAGACATAGAGAACAAACTTGTGGTTGCCAGGGGGAGGTTGATTACAGTGGGGGAGGGATGGATTGAGTGTTTTGGACTAACAGATGCAAAGTATTACATATATATATAGGATATATATATATATATATATATATATACTATTACATATATATAGGATGGATAAGCAAGAAGGTCCTGTTGTATGGCACAGGGAACTCAATATTTCATAGTAAACTATAAAGGAAAAGAATGAAAAAACTAAGGTAGAGGAGATGAGGCTCCTCACTGGGGGATTTTCCTGGAATCTGCCTGAATCTGTTGGCAAAGACTGTTCAACTTTTAGGAATGAGCTTAATAATCACTGACCTCTGGGGAGCTGGTGGAAGATGTCTATGCTCAGTTTATAGACCCGACAATCCCTTTTATAGCTCTCATTGGATCCCCTAGCATTTCCAGCCATAGGGACCTTGCAATCTCCAGAGGCGGTAGACTGTAGACACCGTAAGTATAAATCTGGGTCTCTGAGTCCTTTAAAACTTTCAGTTCATAAGTAACAACAGGATGATAGACACTACCCCTGCCAGGGTGGGGTAGTGTGTCCTAATGACTTTGTGTTATAAAATTTAATTAGGTAATTTTTTGTTGTTCAGTCTGACTCTCATGACCCCATGGACTGCAGCACGCCAGGCTTCCCTGTCTCTCATCATCTCCCAGAGTTTGCCCAAGTTCATATCCATTGCATATTTAGAAAAAATATATATTTAATTTGGAAAAGGAACAAGCACACCAATCAATTTTTCTTATATAAACTATAGAATGAAAAAAAATTTGGTTGATATAGGATGATGAAAGAAGCCGAGGGATTCAGATATGATTTTGGGGGGACAGTAGAATTAGATTTTTGGATTTATATATTATTTAAGTATACATATGTCAAAAGCTGCATCATTTGAAGGAATATCTTGCATTGATGGTTTTCAGGGTCAAGGAATCATTTTCAGGGAGTGTGTAACCAAAAGGACTGTCCCTTGGAAAACAAGGACTCCTGTCTCTTTAGTCCTTTGCTGTCCTCTTATTTCAGGTGTTCCTCTCTGTCTGGCCCACCCTAGGGGATGAAAGCTGGTCACTGCACATGTAACAGGCCACCCAAGACTGCTGAAAAAATCTATAACATTTTTACCAAATTATTTTTCAAAAATCCAAAAATAGTAAGGTGAAAATACTAAATTTATATTTAAGACATTTATTGGCATGGCTTCCCATTAGGAGGCTGTGAGAGCCCTTCAAAGACAGGCATTATGAACTAGTGCCTGGCTTGGAGGAAGTCACAATTAATATTGAATAAATTAATAAATGACTTGGATTTAAATGAGAGATACATGAGCCATATGAAACTGCCTACATATGAAGTTATGATGTTGGTGGACAGAGGTCAGAACTTGAGCCATGCAGCGTAGAATTGGATCAGGTATACTCCTAAAGGATGCTACTCATTCCTCATCTGTATTTTAACTATTTATATCCTTAATGTATAGGGTATTTTATTTTCTGATTTCCTAGTTAACCATTTATTATAAGTATTTTTCCACATGGCTTCAAAGCCCTCATATTGTATTTTTAATAGATGGGTATTGTTCCATTAAGTTGCTGTAGGATGCTTTTCTTAAATTTTATGTCCTGTTGAATTACTGGTGTGAAATTGTTGACTAAAGGGAAATGAACATTATGGGGACCACTGTTTTTAATTGTCTTATTGTGATTAAAAAAAAACTCACAAATTTATACAACAATCAGGGTAGAGAAATGAACCAATTTCCAATTTGAGTCTACCAACAACCTCTCCCAGACCTACTTTGAAAATACAACCTCCCACATTGTACCCTCCCCTCACCACAAACACCCATAGCCATTTCCTGAGGCTTGCCTCTGTAGGACACCAAAACATTCAGGGGGAAAGGAAAATGCTCCAAATGGTTCCCAGATGTCTGAATGTGTGGCATAATTGGGCATCGAAATGATTGGAGTTTTCATTTTTCAATGAGATATTTTGGCAACAGGCATACAATCTTAATACAGTAAGTAAATTTCCCCCTTCCCTTGTCCCCCAAATAGACCTAAACTGATACAGTATTTAATGAGCATGTACTACGTGCCAGGTACAGTAGTGGGGATTAGAAAATGCAAGGCTTAAAGAAGTTCTGGAGCCAATAGGAAGAAGTTTAGTCTTTTATGAAGTGTAAGATAAGGATGTGTTTTTCTGTTTGGGCAAATGTCTTATAGCACATACTCATACTTTGAAGGGAGGACTTTGTATTTCTCACACACCTCTTTAATTTGCAAATTTAGTATACTAATTACAGTCTGGACAATATGTCACTTGTCTACCAAGATGCTTTTCACAAGTCAGAGGAGGGAAACTGGAGACACAGAGGGCCATGCCTAAGTGCCTCAGGAGGTGTGAGCCAGATGCTCTGGCTCTTCCCAGGGCCCCATCCTTCCTGACACTCAGGTGGCAGAGACTGGGAAACACACAGCTTGGAATTCCAGTGCAAAGGCAGGATCACCCAGCCAGATGCCATTTCAGCTGTATCATTATTATTATTGAGTGAGAAACCGCTCCAAATGTGTTGGCTTAAGGTGATCATTGAGTTGCTCAGAAAGGAAAGAGCGACTCTTGTGCCACTGGTTAGAACTCATGTAGAAGAGATACAGAAGGAAATCATACCCACAAAATCTGATCAGATTTGTCTTTAAGAAGTCTAATTATTTCAATCACACAATCTCTGTGGTTGAAGCAGACCTAGGATAAGTTTATCAATTATTTTTCAGTTCTAGGGTCTTCCTTGGTGGTCTAGTTGAGAGTCTGCTTTGTGAAGCAGGTGATATGGGTTCAATCCCTGGTCGGGGAACTAAGTTCATCTGCTCCAACAAGAGAGCCCATATATGGCAACAGAAGATCCCACCTGTCACCAAATACACAAATAAAAAGAAAATGTTGGATACAAAAATATTTTTCAGTGCTACTGTGAATGAGGCAGGGTTCCTGCACAATGCTTTAGGTAGGTGACTAACTAGAAAGGTCTGCAGGGAAGGATGGGATTGGAATATAGGACCTCCAAATGATAAGATGCTTTAAGATTAGGTAGTCTGTTGTACTACTAATACTTTTTAGGATGAAAAGTCAGTGACTCAAAGGAGGAAAGTGATTGGCTCAAAGTGACACAGTCTGGTGATGTCAGGGAAACAAACAAAACACAGTCCTTCTAGCCCTTGGTCTCCTAGGCTCCTGTTTTCTTTTCCACTGCCTGATATTTCATGTGCATTTCCTAGGGAGGCAAAGACAGTGAGTGGAGAAAAAGAAGTGAACGACCATTTGGAGTTCCTTCATAACTGAGTGGCTTCTCTGGTGGCTCAGACAGTACAGAATACACCTGTAATGCAGGAAACGCAGGTTTGATCACTCAGCTGGGAAGATCCCCTGGAGAAAGAAATTGCAACCCACTCCAGTATTGTTATCTGGGAAATCCCATGGACAGAGGGGCCTGGTGGGCTACAATTCATGGGGTTACAAGAGTTGGATACAAGTTAGCAACTAAACCACCACCACCATCAGTGAGTAAAGCCTGTGCATTCTTTCCCAGATTCCATCCTGTGGTAGACTGTAGAAATGGCCACATTTCCTCACCCCTTCCTGGGTCCATACTATTTACTATGCAACTTTGCAGCTCCTTCTAGTAAGAGGTGGAATCCATTTCCATACTCTTTGAATTTGCCTAGCCCATGATTGACTTAGGCTAATAGAGGTGTGCCAGTTGTGAACTTCAGCCTCAAAGGGTTTATGCTCTTCTCTTCTTTCTTGGAAACATCTTGAATATTGGCCTGGGCTAGCTGTGGAAGATGGAAACTGCATGGCCCAGTTACCCCCATCATCCCAACATCCCAAAGGCAACCAGACTGTGAGACCTATGACTGGCTATCCTAGACTAGTTACCACCCCCCCCCCCCCACCCCATGCCAATACACACACACCTGCCACCTGGCTGCAAACATATGAGCAAGTCCAGAAGAAGTCAGCTACGTCTGCCCCAGGTCAGCTAAACTGCCCAGCTGGGCAAAGAGAAATGCTCATTTTAAGCCAATGACCTTGGGGCAGGTTGTTATGCAATAATAATAATGATACAACTGTAATGGTATCATATGATCCTGTAATAGTCATATGATCCTGCCTTTGCACTGGGATTCCAAGCTGCATGTTTCCCAAGGCTCTGCCACCTGTATGCCAGAAAGTATCCAGTGCACTTTCATCCTGGCTCAGCCAGTCTAGATTAATGCTGTGCCCAGAGCAAACTCTCAAATGCACAAAGCCTGTGGGTACTGCCCTGGTGAGAGCCCTCAGAGGGAGTTTAGGATGTGGTTGGAGACAATGGGGACCAGAAGAGAGCCAGGAGCACGGAGTCTCTGGTGCTGTGATTTGCTGAACCTTTGCCTGGCGCATGGCCCATGGATACCAAAGGTCTGGCTTACTTAATGCTAAAGGTGCAACTTCCTATGGACTGAATTGTGTCCCCTCAAAAGTCATCTGCTGCAGCCCTAATCTCCCGTGTGATGGTATTTGGAGCTTGAGCCTTTGGAGGGGTTTCCCAGGTGGCGCTAGTGGTAAAGAACCTGCCTGACAGTGCAGGAGAGATAAGAGATGTGGGTTTGATCCCTGGGTCTGGAAGGCCCTCTGGAGGGGGACATGGCAATCTGCTCCACTGTTTTGCCTGGAGAATCCCATAGACAGAGAAGCCTGGTGGGCTATGGTCCATAGGGTTGTAAAGAGTTAGACACGACTAAAGTGACTTAGCACACATGTATGCATTGATTCATTTACAGCATGAGAGAAATTATGTATGTTTGTGTCTACCAAAGGCACTGAAAGATGGCTTTAAAAGGTGATCAGGTTTACATGAAGTCATGAGGGTAGGATCCTCATGATAGGATCGATGCTCTTATAAAAAGAGACAACAGGCAGCCCCATCTCTTCTCCCTGCACTCTTTTCCCTCTTGGCAGTGTGCAGATATAGTGAGAAGGCTGCCACCTGCAAACCAGAAAGAAAGTTCTCATCAAAACCCAACCATGCTGGCACCCTGATCGAGGACTTCCAGCCTTCAGAACTATGAGATAATAAACTTCTGCTGTTTAAGCCACTCAGTCTAGGGTATTTGTGATGGCAGCCCCAAACTAATACACAGCTGTTTCTAGTTAGACAGATGTTTGGCATTGCTTCAGGGGAAAATAATCTGAATGATTAAATGCATTTTTCACTCCAGATGTTTTGGCAATATGAGGATGTAGCCAACATGTGCTTGTGGGATGACCCTGTGGCTATCCTGGGGAGTAGCTTCTGGACAAAGCAAGGAAATTCTTGGAGGGACCAGGGGAAGCTCCCTTCTCTTTTGTGCCAAGGATGCACATGTTCATTTTTGGGAAGAGGGCACTCCATATGCGGGCTTTTTGTCCATGGAGATTTATGAAATACATCCAGCCTCCTTCCTTTAGTTGCAAAGAGACAACACTGAACAAGCCTGCCTGATAGTTTGTCATTGTTCTCTCCCTCTGTTCAGGCTGTTGATAATCACTGCTGCATTTGTGGTTGAAAATTGTGAGAAGTAAATTCTGGGCAAGGTCAAATGAGTGAGCTAAAGAATGTCAAAAGATGAAATAGGTGACTAGGACGTGTACTGAAAAGGGTCCCCAGTACCAGTTTTGCAATGATAAAAGGCTTGTCTTAATGTATTAATATTAAATAAATGTATAAATATAAATTGAAGTCTTATTTAAACTCCCTCCTCGCTTCCCCATACCAAGAACTCTGTTAATGATTCTTTCTCACATGTGACTCAGAATCAGGTTTGCTGACCATACAGAAGGGAATTCTCTATTGCAGGATTTTATTGTTTAGTTGCTAAGGCATGTCCAGCTCTTTGCAACTCCATGGACTGCACCACTCCAGGCTTCCCTGTCCTTTACTATCTCTCGGAGTTTGTTCAGACTCATGTCCATTGAGTCAATGATGCCATCCAACCTGCTGCAGGATGGGCAAACTTTTTATAAGTGTAGATAGTACAT
Organism: Redunca redunca; assembly: GCA_006410935.1. Classification (NCBI taxonomy): domain Eukaryota; kingdom Metazoa; phylum Chordata; class Mammalia; order Artiodactyla; family Bovidae; genus Redunca; species Redunca redunca. The sequence continues at coordinate 348,141 of SJYQ01000908.1, forward strand.
ATTTTTGGCTTTGCTAGCCATAAATGCTGTAGCTACTCAACTCTGCTATTGTTAAATGAAAGCAGCCATAGATAACACTTAGACAAATGTGGTTTTTATTTTTTTTTCCATCAAAAGCAGTGACTGCCTGGATTTGGCTCATGCTCCATGGTTTGCCAATTCTATTCTACTAGGTTCAATGAATCAATGTTTCTAAGGTGCTTTAAGCAGCTCCTGGAATATGATGATACTTTGGAATTGTTGATTATTGGTCTTCTTCACCTGACCTGGAACAAGGCAGTAGGAGCTAAGCCCTAAGGAGAAATAGGTTAATATACAGTGAATATGAGGCTCAGTCAGATGAAAATAAGGACAGGGGGTCAGTTGAAGGGAGGTACATACAGTCCCAGCACTTGGTGGAGAATTGCCTTAGAGACTGTGTGTCTGAGTTCAGGCTGCTATAACAAAGTGCCATAGACTGTGTGGCTTATGAACAAGAGAATTTTTTTTTTTGTAGTTCTGGAGGTTGAAAGTTTGAGATAAGGGTGCCGGCAAGGTCAGGGAGGGAACCTCTTCCAGGTTGCAGATGTGTTGCAGGAAGGGGGGCCCCCTTCCAGGGCCCCAAATGGCTCTTGTCTAACAGTCAGAAATGAATTGTCTGAGGAGACACATGTGCTGACAAAGCAAGAGATTTCATCAGGAGAAGCTCCCCTGGGTGGAGAGCAGTAGGGTAAGGGAAACCAGGAGAACTGCCATGTGGATTTTATGGTGATGGGATTAGTTTCCAGGTTGTCTTTAGTCAATCATTTTGACTCAGAGTCCTTCCTGGTGGTGCAGGCCTTGTTCAGCCAAGATGGATGCCAGCAAGAAGGATTCTGAGAAGTGGTCGGACATGTGGTGTCTCCTTTTGACCTTTCCCGATCTCTTCTGATTGGTGGTGGCTTATTAGTTGCGTGTTCTTTACCAGGACAACTCATGTAAATGGTTACTATGGTGCCTGGCCAGGGTGGGCAGTGTCAGTCAGTGTGCGTCCCCTAACAGATGGACGCCTCTTTCTGTTCTTATGGCGGAAAGAGGACTAGAGACCTTTCTGGGGTCCCTTCCCCACAAGGGATGTGTGGGTGGGCTTCCCTTGTGGCTCAGCTGGTAAAGAATCCACCTGCAATGTGGGAGACCTGGGTTTGACCCCTGGGTTGGGAAGATCCCCTGGAGAAGGGAAAGGCTACCCACTCCAGTATTCTGGCCTGGAGAATTCCATGAACTGTGTAGTTCATGGGGTCGTAAAGAATCAGACACGACTGAGTGACTTTCACTTTTGTGTGGGTATGTTCTCAGTCGTGTGACTCTTTGTGACCCCACGGACTGTGGCCCACCAGTCTCCTCTGTTCATGAAATTTTCCAAGCAAGAATGCTGGAGCGGGTTGCCATTTCTTTCTCTACTGGGGCCCTTTTTATAAGAGTACTAATCCCATTTATAAGGGCTCTCCCCTCAGGACAAAGAGCTTCACTTCTTAATATCATTCCACTATAAGTTAGAATGTCAACATTTGAATTTCAGGGGGATGCAAACATTCATTCCACTGTTATAATTCTTTTGCCTCACCAGGAGATTAAGATGCCATGTTCTGTCATGGAGTAAGCCCCGCTACCTTTCCCTTCTACATTAGCTTTATGAACTAACAGTCCATAGATATGCTGCTTGCATAAACAAATTGATATCCTCTATCCTCTATCCCTCTATCCTCTATCTACTGATATCCAGTAGAATATGAGGTTATCACTGCAACAGTTCCAAGCAAACAACTCTGAGCCCCAACACAAAGTGTCATCTTGCGTGATCCAGATTAAGGGTACTTGCTAGCAACATTCCTGCGCGATTTACAAGCCTTTCACTCAATCCTGGTTGCACTGGCTTTTCCATTGCTCTGCTCGCTTAGTGCAGGTGTGTGAAAAGATTTGAGCATGATGAATTGTTTCTCCAAGAGCCAAAAAAGTAAATGATGAAAGAATTGGATAGAAAACATGTTAACAAGATATTTTATATTAGCTCCAAGGAGCTAGATCAATTACTCTGATGTGTTACATGTTCAGAAGTCAGGAAATTCTAAATTATGGCTCCCAGTATGAACGTAACTCAGACCCTTTGCACATGCAATATTTTATAGGACTGTATATGGTGTTAACTTTAATGCCTTAACATCTATGCTTAATGTGGCAACTATAAATTTGAATTTCTTGACTTCAGAGGTTATAACGTTTAACCATACAGCTGCATCGATGTGCTTATTGCATTCAAATATTTCTTGGTGTAATATTTTGATGAATCAGTCCCCTATATGGATAGGTCTGGGCTATTTGGTTATCATACCAAAAAAAAAAAAAAAAAAGTGCTGCCTACCACCGTTTAGCTCTGTAGCCTCTCTACGTCATTTGAACTAAGTGGAATGTGAATGAACAATTTTCACTTTCTGGTGGTTTCTATACCAAATCAGACCTTAAGGAAGAAGGATTATTTGATCATTGTTGTGCCACTTATTTCGAGAGGTTTGGTTACCCTAGAGATGGTGTGGGAAATGTAAGAAAAGTTCAGAGTTTAATTTCAGGCTGTAATTCTCATTATAACTGTAAATGGAATCCCCTTGAGTTTAAAATCTAATGTGAGAGTCTGATAGGAGATTTATAAATGAAAAATCTCACATGCCTGGAAGTAACCAATTTTGCCTATTAAGTGATTGGTACCATGACCACTTGCTCATTCTCTGTGTATTTCGTTGCTCCTGAGGGCACATCATTTTAGACAAACAGGTTTCTCTAGTTTCAGAGATATCTACCTCCCTTCCCCCTTCATCACCATACCACTCGGGCTACAGCTTTCTCTGGGTTTTAGCAGAAAGGTTGTAAAGCAGCTGTCCTGGCCATTGTTGACAAAAAACTTGGAAGGCCATAGGGAAGCTGTGCTCTCACCCACTTTGCTATTATAATTAGTCCCAAGTTCCTTGTTTCTGGGCCAGATACTCACCCCCTACACATACCTACATGTAGGTGCAGTGAGTATGGATCTTATTTCATAAGCTCAGGTGTTCAGGAAATGTTCTTCTTTAAACATTTTCTTTAAATTGACTTAATTTTAACTTCTGGCACCCATAGTACTGGGCTGTATTGTATGCTGTTCATGAAAGTTGTACTTAAAATAGTGTAAGGGCACCAAGAGGTTGAAAGTAAAATATTGGAAGAAAACATACTGTGCTAACACTGACCAAAAGTAAGCTGCTATGTTAATATCTGTATGAATATCCAGACAAAATAGATGGTAATGTAAGAAGGATTACTAGAAATAAATGGGAACATTTAATAAAGTTTAAGGGAATAATTCAACAGACATAATAACAGAAACTTTAAAAATATAAAGCAGAATATTGTTGAAGTGAAGTAGATATTGACAGATCCACAAAGAATCGGATTTATTATAACAAGCAGCCAAATCTATGAGAATAAGAAATTTTTCTAATACAATTTACTCTCTAACACAACTGATTCTAACATAACTGTTAGAATATGCAGGCAAATATATGTGAGGATATAGAAGACTTGACCAATGTTATCTACCAATGTGACCTGATTGAAATTTATAAAATTGAACACTCAACTGTACTGTTAGGGAAAGCACACTGATTGAAACCGCCCACCCTGGCCAGGCACCATAGTAACCATTTGCATGAGTTGTTTCATGACAGGAGGTCCTGATAAGAAATATGGAACTAATAAGCCACCACCAACCGGAAGAGTTCAGGAAAGGTCTAAAGGAGACACCGCGTGTCCGTCCACTCCTCGGAATCCCTCTCGCTAGCATCCATCTTGGCTGAGCAATGCGTGTGCCACCAGGAAAGACTCTGAATTAGAATGATTGGCCAAAGACCACCCGGAAACTAATCCCATCACCATAAAACCCAACATTGCGAGCCACGTGGCAGAGCGGTTCTCCTGGGTTCCCTTACCCTACTGCTCTCCACCCGGGTGCCCTTTCCCAATAAAGTCTCTTGCTTTGCCAGCACTTGTGTCTCCTTGGACAATTCATTTCAGAGTGTTAGACAAGAGCCCAGTTTCAGGCCCTGGAAGGGGTCCTCCTTCCTGCAACAGTACAACACAAATTCCTTTCAAGTATACACAGAACATTTGTTTACCAATATTGACTCATATGCCAGATCATAAAGTAAGTTGGAAAAATTTCAAAAGATTGAAGCCATGTGCATTATATTCTCCAACCATAGTGGAACTGAGCTAGAGATTAATGCAAAGAGATAACTAGAAAATCCTCAAATATTTGGAAATTAAACAATACATTTCTAAATAACCTATGGGTCAAAGAAGAAATCACAATAAAAATTAAAAACATTTTTTTCACTAAATGCTAATGAAAATGCAACAAAATAAAACTTGCGGGGTAAAACTAAAGAAGTACTTTGAGGAAAATATACGGCCTTAATTGAACATGTCTGAAAGAGGAAAGGCTGATAATTGGAAGTCTTATCTTACATCTCAGAAAGCTAAAAAAAAAAAAAAAAGAGAGAGAGAGAGAGATGAGCAAATTAAAAGGAAAGAAATGAAGATCAGATCAGAAGTGAATGAAGTAAAACAAACACATAAGAGAATCAATAAACCCAAAGCTGGCTCTCTAAATATATGAATGAAACTGATAAAAAATTCTAAAATTATGTTTTCTTCTTCCAAAGTCCTGAGTTAAAGTGTTCTCTGGATATACTGTGTGTCAATATCTGAATTAGCTTGAGTAAGAATCTGATTCTTCATGTGAAGAGACAAAGTATATAGTGACTGATATAGTCTCTCTCTAAAAAAAAGTGAAAGCGTTAGTCCCTCAGTTGTGGCTGACTCTTCATGACCCCTTAAACTGTAGCCCACCAGGATTCTCTGTCCATGGAATTCTCCAGGCAAGAATACTGGAGTGGATTGCCATTCCCTTCTCCAGCCCAGGGATCAAACCGAACCCGCATTGCAGGCAGATTCTTTATCATCTGAGCCACCAGGGAAGCCTATTTTCCACTACTGAACCTATTTTCATTTGCATTTTACACATGTGTACCAGCCACCCCACAAAAACTGAGCAGGGAGGGGAATCGATAGCTAAATTTCATTTTGCACAGAAAACTAGAAGTTGGTAGAAATAGAGGTTTAGAAGAAGAATCTTACCTCATCTTCTCTCATCCCATGCATTATTATACCATCAAATCTGAAACTAGTGTGTTGTTTGTTGTTTTCCTTAATAAAATTATTTTTAAAGTATATTTTTCTAATCAAGAATGTATTTTAAATTCTCCTTGATAGGACTCGAGTCATGATGTTTAGATTAAATTTTTATTTCTGACATTTGGTATTTTTTTTTTTTTCTAATAGTGAAAATTAAAGACAATATTTTTTATAGTCTTTATACTTTGCTGGCCTGATTCTTGATGGTCTATATTTTGTTTTCTTCATGTTATAATTCTCTTAGATTTGATGACTCTTTATTGTGCCTTTTAATTTCTGTACCTTATGCATAAAATATGTGTATGTATATTCTTCATTACTTCCATATTTTCAATGATTTCCTCTTGCAGTCTTTAAATTGTTTTCCCATTACTCTTTCTTTTAAGGATTCTCAGTGTCATGTGTTCTTTATGTTACATTGTGTTGTCTTCTTTAATATGGAATTGCTAACAATCATAAAGTAGAAAGCATATTCAAAATTTTCCCCCTGCATGCCTTGTTCTATATAACTTCTACTGAAGCTTCACAAATGTCCTGCCTTTATTGAGACAGATGGATGCTAATACTTTATTAACATGCACATTTAAAGAAAATATGACTGATTCTTTCTTTTGTGGGGATGAGGAGCTAATTTAAAAATAATGTTTAGTAATATAATTGATTAAAATCAAAGGTTCTATTGATTGAGTACTTCCCTGGGTATGAAACAGTGTATAGGCTTTTTACATAAGATCTGACTTAATCTCAAGACAATGTAAAGACGTAAAGGGCTGGAGAATGGTTGAAAAATAACCCAACACTCAAATTGAAATAAGGCTAAGTGCTGAGAAGAATTGATGCTTTTGAATTGTGGTGCTGGAGAAGACTCTCGAGAGTTCCCTGAACAGTGAGGAGATCAAAGTAGTCAATCTTAAAGGAAATCAACTTTGAATATTCATTGGAAGGACTGATGCTGAAGTTGAAGCTCCAATGCTTTGGCCACCTGCAAAGAGTCAACTCATTGGAAAAGACTGATTCTGGGAAAGATTGAAGGCCAAAGGAGAAAGGGTGGCAGAGGATGAGATGGTTAGATAGCATCATGACTCAATGAACATGAAAGTGAAGAAAGGGAAACCTGGAGCGCTGCAGTCCACGGGGTTGCAGAGTTGGACACGACTTAGCGACCGAACAACAGTACAATCCCAAGGCCTAAACTGTTTCACCTGGGCTTCCCTGGTGGCTCAGTCAGTAAAGAATCCGCCTGCAATATGGGAGACCTCGGTTTGATCCCTGGGTTAGGAATATTCTCTGGATGAGGGCATGGCAACCCATTCCAGTATTCCTTCCTGGAGAATCCTCAAGAACAGAGCAGCCTGGTGGGCTGCAGTCCATGGGGTCACAAAGAGTTGGGTGTGACTAAACGATGCTGTTTCCACTCAAGTAAACATTTTTGGAAAATTTAGAAATGTTAACTTCTATGCAGATTTATTAAAGAACTTGGGGTGTGTATGGGATAGACATGTGCCTGGAACACGTTAGCTACTCACTCCTTGTTTGCTTTGGAGTGGCTGACTGATGAATTAATTAATGTCAATGCTTTAGAAACTGTTTCTTGGAGTCTGTTTTGCACCATGTAACGAGCCAGGTGGTTTCTTTTGCTGACGCACTTTGCATGTCTGTGCAATTGGTACTGCAGAGGTGTTTCAATTGGGTGAGGAATGTCATGGTTTGTGCAGACAACTGTGACCTGACGGACGAAACAATTTGTCCCCTCTTCTCAGTGTTTGGCTTTGGTTCCCATTCCAGGAGTGCTAATGACCAGGACATCTGCAATCTGCAGGCTCAGCAATTGCTTTGGGGGCTGACAGCAGCTGTCAGCTGAGGGCCCCGGAGGTTCCTCTCTACCAGTGATCAGATGGTATCATCATAAGGAGGGCACTGGGACTCTGTCTACTTCCTGGGCAAAAAAGAGCTCTCTTCTAGTTAGGATGTAATCAGGCACCCTCTTCTAATAAATGGTGCATGAGTCCTTCCAGTTACTGAGCTGGTGTCTATGCAACCATCAGCATGTTGACTGGATGTAGGTCCAAGGGGGAAGGGCTTGCATTTCCCACTGAAGAGAGCACAATTGGCTTCTATGAGGCATAGAGATTAATTTTCACTTTTATTTCACAGACAAAATTACAAGATTCTGCAGCAATTGGGAAAGCTAGTTGGAGAAGTTGGGAGGGAGACCTGCAAATATATAGGTATCTGAGCAAGTACTGTGGTTCAAATCGGCAAGTTCTTGTTTATGGAGGAGCAGACAGGAAGTACAGGTGTGCATCCTCTCCTTCCAGCCAAATCCCTGGAGGAATGGAAGCTCGGCTCTCTTCTGGTATTGTCATTCTATTCTGTGTTCATTTGTATTCAGATCAATAATATTAATACCCTATCAACCAGTTGCCAGTCCCTGAACTGGATTATGTTGTGGGCAGTATAAGAGAAGAAAAATCCCTGAATCTCTTAGAACATGGGCTTCCCTGGGGCTAAGATGGTAAAGAATCTGCCTGCAATGCGGGAGACCTGGGTTCAATCCCTGGGTTGGAAAGATCTCCTGGAGAAGGGAATGGCTATCTACTCCAGTATTCTTGCCTGCAGAATTCAATGGACAGAGAAGTTTGGTGGGCTATAGTTCATGGGGTTGCAAAGAAGTCAGACACAACTGAGTGACTTTCACTTAACTCACTTAGAACATACAGATAGAAAAATTTCACATGTATAAAACTATATGGCTTCTGAATTATGTCAATTTAATTATTAAACCAGCCAAAGAACCTAGAAGGGAAAATTTCTCCATCCCTACAATTTCCAGCTTTAACATTCTCACTATGTGTTTGAACAAGATGGTCTTAACCTTTCTCTCAGCTTGACTAAATTTTGGACATGCTTCCTCTTGACTCTAGGACCCTAAGCACCCTTTTCTTACAGCATTTACTTTAGAAAACTTGCATTCTAAATCCTTTGTCTTCCCCTTTGACATGTAAATCTTTTTAAAAGCCTCTTGCCAGTTTTACAACCTGGGCATGCATATCTTTCTGAAGAACCTGGGAACTACAGCTTTGAAGAGAAATCTACAAAGGAGGTGATATGCTAATTTCCTGATTTCAGTGGGATGATAGAAACCTCAGTGGGTACCTTGCTCCAAGCTGCAAACTATCTTGGATATAAAGAAGAAGCTATGATAACAGCAAAACTCATGTGGCAATATGAAATGGTGCAAATTGAAATGATCAGTTTTGATCAGTTCAGTTCAGTTCAGTCACTGAGTCATGTCTGACTGTTTGTGACCCATGGACTGCAGCAAGCCAGGTTCCCCTGTCCATCACTAACTTCCAGAGCTTCCTCAAATTCATGTGCATGGAGTCAGTGATACCATGCAACCATCTCATCCCCTGTTGTCCCCTTCTCTTCCTGCCTTCACTCTTTCCCCGCATCAGAGTCTTTTCCATTGAGTCAGTTCTTCGCATAAGGTGGCCAAAGTTTTGGAGCTTCGGCTTCAACATTAGTCCTTCCAATGAATATTCAGGACTGATTTTCTTTAGGATTGACTGGTTGGATTTCCTTGCAATCCAAGGGACTCTCAAGAGTCTTCTCCAATACCACAGTTCAAAAACATTAATTCTTCAGTGCTCAGCTTTCTTTATAGTCCAAATCTCACATTCATACATGACTACTGGAAAAGCCATAGCTTTGACTAAACAGACCTTTGTTGGCAAAGTATTGTCTCTGCTTTTATGCTGTCCATGTTGGTCATAGTTTTTCTTCCAAGGAGCAAGCGTGTTTTAATTTCATGGCTACTGTCACCATCTGCAGTGATTTTGGAGCCCCCCAAAATAGAATCTCTCATTGTTTCCATTTTTTCCCCATCTATTTGCCATGAAGTGATAGGACTGGATACTATGATCTTAGTTTTCTGAATGTTGAGTTATAAGTCAACTTTTTCATCCTCCTCTTCCACTTTCATCAAGAGGCTCTTTAGTTCTTCTTCACTTTCTGTCGTAAGGGTAGTGTCATCTGCACCAGGAGCTGGGGACAGCAGTGAAGATCCAAAGAGGCTTCCCTCATGGAGTTTGATGTCTATGACCGTTGTCACTGACTGCCAGTATCAAGTGTCTCAATCTTGACCGTAACCTCAATCTTGATAACTGGCAGTCAATGACAACGGTCACAGACATCAAACGCCATGAGGACAGCCTCTTTGTATCTTCACTGCTGTCCCCAGCTCCTGGAACAGTGCAGAACTCATATTAAGGGATCGCCAGTTTGTCAAGTGAATGAGTGAATTAGATGACAGAGGAAGGTAAGGCAGTATGTGTTGCTTAAGAGGCTAGACTTGGGATATTCAATCACAGGTCTGTCCCTTGCTGTGTGACATTGGGCTGGTTTCTTAGTCTTTCCAAGTCTCAGTGTTCTTGTCTATAAAACAGGGTTAGCATGAACATCCATTGTATGACATTGTTATGAGAGTAAAACAAGATCACACATAAAAGGAGATTTAGTGCAGTGCCAGCCAGGCCTATAGTAAGGGCTCAATACATTTTAGCAGTGTTTTTGTATTAATCGCTAAAGTGTCATTTAGGGTTGATTTTATTTGAAGGTGTAATCAATGGATGAAGGGGAGATCTGGAATCTACTTCTGGTTCTTCCATTAGCAAGATGTGTATTTGGGGGGAAGTCAGTTCTCTTCTCTGGATCCCTAATTCTCATTTATAGAAGAAGGTAGTTAAGGAAGATGGTCTCAGAGACTGCATCCAGCTTCTTCAGTTTGGGGTGGAGCTGTGAGATCACTGCTAATAGGGAACAGCAGATAAAAATGACAAGCCCAGTGAGTTAAGTAGATCTGATCTGACATTATAGCCTCCGGAGACAATGGAAAAGGGTGGAGACAGTAGTAAAATGCAGCCTTGGGGAATAAGACTCAGTGGTTACTATCTTGAACTTTAGAAATATGACTTCACATTTTCTATGCATTCTGAAAAATTTTGAAAACTAGCAACTGATTCAATTTTTCTGTTGTTGATTTGTGTTAAAGATTGTTTGGTCCGCTGCTTCATGAAGTAAACCAAAAACATTTGTGAGCCACTAGGAGAAGGCAATGGCAACCCATTTCAGTACTCTTGCCTGGAAAATCCCATGGATGGAGGAATCTGGTAGGCTGCAGTCCATGGGGTCGAGAATAGTCAGACACGACTGAGCGACTCCACTTTCACTTTTAACTTTCATGCATTGGAGAAGGAAATGGCAACCCACTCCAGTGTTCTTGCCTGGAGAATCCCCGGCACGGCAGAGCCTGGTGGGCTGCCGTCTATAGGGTTGCACAGAGTTGGATACGACTGAAGCGACTTAGCAGCAGCAGCAGTTTGCTACTTCTGACTCTAGGAAGATGAGAAGAAAACATGATCTGAAAAATGAGTTTTCAGGGGGTTTTAGCAAAAGTGGAACCACTATTGACCCTGTGATATAGTGACTTGCCCTCTACAATGCTTATAAAGATGTCTAATGATGCCCACCAACCCAGAACATGACCTGCAGGTAGTCAGAGAACTGAAACAGAATCTTGTTCCTAATTGGGTCAGAAATCCTGAGATCCTCCCTTTGTCTGATATTTCCAGCTACATTCAAGATATTTTTAGTTGCTTAAAAGTGTTAAGTATGGTTTAAGACTCCTTAGAGGGAACTAAATATCCATGTGACAATTTTCATGGCCATTAAAGTCAAGTCTAGAGGTGGATTCTCAATCTGGGAAGGGAGATGACCTCTCAGAATTTCAATCTTGGTGGAAGGGGCAGCATGAAGATGTCCCTACCTGTTGAAGTTTTTGGTATGTCTTTTGTAGGATGGAAGCAGGAACCCTGGGATTTCCCTTTATTGTTGAGAATCACATTTGTGGATCTGAAGTCTTGGGAGAGATGGAAAATTTCACTGAGTTCATCTGTTCAGACTGAGACAATCAAGGGTTGCTGGCCACAGAAACGTCCTTATAGATGGGTGGCAGTCAATTTCAACAAATGGAAAATTCATGTTAAGTCAACTGACTGGCTTCATGTAGGCCTCAGTGGGAGTCTAACTGAGCATGATGTGGCCTTTTGATCATCCAGCAGCTGACCAAACCAATTGATTTTTTGCAACTGCAGCTTTTCATTTGGCATCATAAAGACACAACCTAAATAAAGCATTAGCCTCTAGAATGTGTTTAAATTGAATTTCTGGATACTTTGGCATATGTCCAGTTTTAAATATGTTCTGATCTAACTGTATCTAATCTCTAATCAAAGGATCCTAGTATATGGAACATTCCCGTTAATAATGATACCTTAAGACATCCATTAAGCCTGGACATTAATTTTATGGAAATTCTCCAATACGTCTCCATTAGAATTTTTTTTCTTGGCAAAATTAGTAATAAAAGCTTTTAATAAATGCCATAAATATCTATGTTCAATCAGCCTATTACCCAAATTAAAACCAGACCAAAATAGAAAATAGTTACTTCTGCTAAAAGTCATGACCTTGAGGAGACATTTTGAAAAAAGATTATGAGCTCTGTCATTACTCAAAAATGTGTTTGCAACAAAGAATAATTAGCTAGTGGGAGCAAATTAATAGCTATTTGACTGCTGTGTGGATTCCTTAGTTTTATACACCTAGTGGCTTCTGCAAAAAACTGAAAGGTCTATCCACATTGCAAGAACAGGTTTGCAGCCAAGAATATCAAGGCATGAGTTCTGTACTCTTCTATGACTAGTTCTGAACTCCTGAGTAAATTAGTTACATTTCTTTAATCTTGCTTTCATAGTCTTTGAAACAGGTCAGTCATACCTAGACATGGTGAGAATCAAATGAAATTTTGTGTATGGAGAGCATTAGTTCCACACTTGGCCAATAGGTGACACTAAAGAAATAGATGCCATTATTGTTAACGTGGTGGGGACAGGTAGGTGTCCAGGGTAAGAAGAGTAATAAGAACAAGTGCTGGCTTTTATTTTCATCAGTGTGGGTGTGTGAGTCGGTCAGTAGTGTCTGACTCTGTGACCCCATGGACTGTAGCCCACCAGGTTCCTCTGTCCATGGAATTCTCCAGGAAAGGATACTGGAGTGCATTGCCATTCCCTTCTCCAGGGGATCTTCCTGACCTTGGGATCAAACCTAGGTCTCCTGCATTGCAGGCAGATTCTTTACTGTCTGAACCACCAAGGAATCCTATTCTCATCAATATATAAAGCAAATAAAGACCTTTCTCTGCCTATCTTTGGCACTTTACTACCCATACTCTTGGTAATTAACTAGGATGGAAATATGTGTGTGCTCTAGTCCTTTTCTGTTTCAAGCTTTAGGGGTATAATTAAGGTCTAGTATTTGCCCCATTTGACCTGGTCTATAGAACCACAATAAACAACCCAGTACTTAAGATACATGGGTAGTAGGAGTTTACCTGCAAAAGTGGAAAGACAGGCTGTAGAACCAGTCCTCTGTTAAGTGGTTAACACCTTTGTCCTCAAGCTCCAGGCATCTGGTTGCCTAATCTATTTTTTCCTGAATGCTGGCCACTACCTGAGGTCCTTCTAGATAGATGGTGGTAATTTGGAAATGCGTTAGAAGTCATCCTGTCAAGGAATTTTCAAATTGCTTTAAAAAGACAGAGGAACCCTCTCTTTAAATGAAATCTTATGAGAAAATGGAAATGCATAAAAGAGAGAAAATTATAATCACTCCATAAGGGTTGAGGATTTTTCCATTTATTCCTTACTTCATCCCCTGCTGATTTTAAGAATAATAGTTAGAAAACCATTAATTCTAGTTTGATCTTCTCCAAAAATAAATTCTGAGAGGATAATTGATCTGTTCAAGGTCATATAGTTAATTAATGAAAGAGCAAGTCTAGGGCACATTTGTAGTTACTTAAGATACTGCATAAAGATCATATTATTTGCAGGGCTTTTATTGGACTATAACATCAGAAAATCTTTCCCCTTTATCCTTTGTGCCCTTGCTTACCATGTCCCTGATATCATCTAGGGCCAATGAAATAGGAAGTAAAGTTTACATGTGTAAATGCAGATGTGGAGAATGAAGGCTAATATCAACAATGGCATGACATAAAATAAGTCGTCAGGCTTTTATCGAGAGACCCCTTTACTTTTGGGCTTCCCTGGTGGCTCAGCTGGTAGAGAATCCACCTGCAATGCGGGAGACCTGGGTTCGATCCCTGGGTTGGGAAGATCCCCTGGAGAAGGGAAATGCTACCCACTCCAGTATTCTGGCCTGGAGAATTCCATAGACTGCATAGTCCATGGGGTCACAAAGAGTCGAACATGACTGACATAGAATAAGTAGTCAGGCTTTTATTGAGAGCCCCCTTTATTTTAGATGCTTCTATCTAGCCATTCAATCTATCTGCATCCAACTTAGCTGTAAAATTTTTTTAGCTTTTTTGATTATCCAGAAACTTCCCAGGCTTTCTCTGAGTTCTGCTTGCTTATATCTGACTTCCGTGTAGCTTATAGCCTCCTGAGAACCAGGAAAGCTCTACCTCTTTTCTGACTCTTCAGATTCAAGAACCAACTGGCTTACCTCTAGGCAGGCCAAACAGAGACCTAGCTGAACTTGTTCATTCCATGTTGCAATCTAAAACCAACAAACTCTACAAACAAACAAACAAGACTGGATTTGGCCTATTACAAAGTATAAAACTGTGGAAAATTTAGAACATAAAGCTAAGCAAATGGAAAAAAATAGAAATTACTCATAATTTACCATTGCTCAACATTTTAAACATCTTGATATGTTTCTTCTCTCTTTTTCTTTATTTAAAAAAATAAGCAAATCTTGGTTTATTAAAAGAGTTTCCTACTGTAAGGTAATTGGATTTTCACAGCTTTTTCCTTTTATAAACAATGGTGTTACAAGCACCCATGTTGCTGAGTCTTGGTCCATATCCTCTGGTTATATTTCTCTTGGGGTTGTTGGAAATATGTAACTTTAAGGCTTCTGAGATCTTCTCTCTATTACATAATTTTGATCTTTCTTTTGAAAGGTATGTTTCTCTCAATCTATTCTATTAGACACTCTTTTTAACCTATTGCAAATGCTCTAAGTAATCCTTCTGTCTTAAGACATGAATTCTTGTTCTGATTGTAGTTTTAAAAAAATCAAGTGACATATTGTTTCAATAGGATCATAAAGATGTCTTTCAAACATAAGCAATGGAAAAATTACAACACTTTAAATTATAAAGCCCTCAGGCTGCTGTTGTTGTTTTGTTCTTATTATTGTTGGTTTGTTTTTATTCTTAATGTTATCGTGGGTTGCAATTATGGAATACTTACTCTGTGAGTGGGCCCTTGACTGAGTACCCTACAGTCATTATTTGATTTAATCCTTGAGATAACTAAAAATTCTCATTTGACAAAATAAAGAAACTGAGGTCCATCAAGCTTCAGTTCAGTTCAGTTCAGTCGCTAAGTCGAGTCTGACTTTAGCCTCCCTGTCCATCACCAACTCCCGGAGTTCACTCAGACTCATGTCCATCGAGTCAGTGATGCCATCCAGCCATCTCATCCTTTGTTGTCCCCTTCTCCTCCTGCCCCCAATCCCTCCCAGCATCACAGTCTTTTCCAATGAGTCAACTCTTCGCATGAGGTGGCCAAAGTACTGGAGTTTCAGCTTTAGCATCATTCCCTCCAAAGAAATCCCAGGGCTGATCTCCTTCAGAATGGACTGGTTGGAACTCCTTGCAGTCCAAGGGACTCTAAAGAGTCTTTTCCAACACCACAGCTCAAAAGCATCAATTCTTCAGCGCTCAGCTTTGTTCACAGTCCAACTCTCACATCCATACATGACCACAGGAAAAACCATAGCCTTGACTAGGCGGATCTTTGTTGGCAAAGTAATGTCTCTGCTTTTCAACATGCTATCTAGGTTGGTCATAACTTTTCTTCCAAGGAGTAAGCGTCTTTTAATTTCATGGCTGCAGTCACCATCTGCAGTGATTTTGGAGCCCCCCAAAATAAAGTCTGACACTGTTTCCACTGTTTCCCCTTCCATCAAGCTTACACCACCAATTAATGTGGCCAGACTAATAGTTGCCCGCAAAGATGCCTGGAATCTATGAATATATGGCAAAGAGGATTTAGCAGATATGATTAGATTAAAATGTTGAGATGGGGAGATTGTTTTGTATTATCTGAGCAGGCTTAATGTAATCACTAAGGTGTTTACAAGTAAAAGAGTAGGGCAGGAGGATCAAGGTAAGAGAAGGAGACAAGATGACAGTAGCAAAGGTCAGAGTGATGCGATTACAAAAGCCAGGGAATATAGGTGTCCCCCAGAAGCTGGAAAAGGTAAGGAAACAGATTCTCATTTGCAAGCTTTAGAAGCAGTTAAACTGCTTTCCCAGGAACATATAACTAGTGCAACTGTCACTCAGATGGCCCTGAAGCCAGTGTTCTTTTTATTTTGAGCGTGCTACCTTCCCAGACCGTTTCAGCTATTTATGGAGAACCAAGAACAGTTTTTAGCCGACACTGCTGTCTAAAACAAAGTTCTCAACTCTGGATTGGGTGAAACTTGTTTGGAGAGAAAAAAGTTGCTACCCACACCTGTCGAAATTGATCTGTTTCTTAGAAATGTGTTTAATTGTCAATGAGAGTGGGTGCACAACTGTCAAGCTAACTTGCTGAAGTGACAAGTGGATGAGATTGGCGTTCTGTGCCTTCCTGGCTGATTTTAATTGTTCTTTTGGTTGGAGTGAATACAACTTTCTTTCTAAAGTTGATAATGAGAGTCTTCTATTGCTCCTTATATTTCCATGAAAGATATATCTACATTTTTTAAGTCCATTACGTATACATCTGTGGTTTCTCTCTTATTTTTCTAAATGTAATTATCCAGCTAGGCTAAATTATGGAAAAGAAATTATAAAAATCTTTTCCTGCCAACAGTCTGAATCTGGCCAGCACATTCTTGGTGGTTTGAATGTTGGGTATAGTTTCTTTCTCTCTATTATTTCTTCTTTCCCCACTCCTGCCCCCGGAACCCTTTTAAACTCCAACAAGCTTTTTAGTGAACTGACATTTCTTAAGGTGGTTCCTTGAGCAGAGCACTATTGCCAAGTGGTCTGTTTGTTCATATGTTGTAAGGATAGGTATATTTTAAGTTTTGTATTAATTTTGAGTTATTGTTATACAGAAAGCAAAAATACACATGGTAGCTTTTATATATTATGAGTTATACACAGAGTGAATTCATGTGTAAAATCATAACTGGGATTTGGAATGTGGTATTAACTAGCTGATGTAATACATAATCAAACTATTTTTAGCATGAATAAAAACAATTGCAACAATTCTTAAGGTTGGCATAAGCTAAAGGGGATTTAGGTAGAACCATATCAATTAAAGAATAACAGCCTCTAAGTTATTTTTAGTTATTCATTTTTGCCTGATCACTGAGCCTGTTTAGTACTGGTCTTACTCATGGACCATGGGTAGGAGGCTAGCCTTCTTGAAGAGTAAACTGTCAGTGATTAGTAAACTTAACTGTATGATTACTTTATGCCTCAGAAGATTCACTCATGATTGGACACCCCTGAAACTCTGGCAAACATTCACAAGAGATAAGTGCAAGGGTGCTTCCTGTTTGTCCGCTGTGGGAGCAAGATTTGGAAGTAATCTGCATACCCATCACTGGAAGAATGGCTTTGTCATATCTGTTTTATGCTTATGTCATCCAAACAGGAAAGGGGGGAGCCTCAAAAACTAGAAAATAGATACGGACCCTATTAACTGGACTCTACTAACTAGGGTCATTTGGTATAAGATTCTGCAGACTTTGGTGCATCACTAACTAGCAAGGTATTAAAACAATTTTGTTAGCAACTTTCCTTTGTGTGGATAAGTTGAACACTGAGCTGAATACCAGCTCCACATTGAATTTTACCAGTTGGCTGAAATGCATGGTAAAACATTTTTTTTTTTTTTTTTGGATGTCAAAGAAAATAGCAGCCACCCATTTCTGCATCCGGGTTGCATCCACACACCTGGTTCTCTGAAGCTTGTCTGTCACCAGGACTTTGCTCCCAGCTCTCTGTTACCCAGGGAAAGCATGGAAATGGTGTCAGCACCGGTGGGTGGATGCTTGGGAGGACCTAGAAAAACTGGAAAAGAGTTTCCTAATGTTGGACTCTGTTTCACACCTCAAAGGAGGTTTTATGGATCTTGATCAGTTGTGGTCTAAGGAGACTGAAATCATTTCAGTACAGAGAGACCTAGGTCTCTCCCCTACCCCCTGCCCACATGTTCTCTCAGTGTGTTCTCTTTCTTTGGAGTTGGAGAGAAAGAGTCTCTTAACCCTGCTCCACCCACACCACTGACTACGGCATCCTGCACAGACACATGAGAATAGTAAATGGGCCTTTCTTCGAACCTCAGAGGGTCCTTATATTTTCTCCCTGGGTCTTGGGAGTGGTTGGCTCTATGTCGTCACTGGGGATTGCTTTGGCTCCAATCTGACTGAGTCACAGTAGTGAAATGTTTACTGACTTTAGTTTTGTTTGTTTGTTTTTTCCTTTAACTTAAACCAGTGGTTCTCAAGCTTGTTGGCATTTTAGCATTATCAGGGGAGCTTTCAAGAGTACTGATGGCAGGGTCCAGTAGCTGAGATTTTGGTTTAAAGGCTTCGGTGTGGGGCCTGACATCAGGATTTTTAACAACATTCCAGTGGTTCTAACATGCAGCAAAGTATGAGAACCACGGCCTGAAACTGTGGTCTGTGTGAGCTTCTAGTGGAGGTGACCTTGATGTCTTGGGCTTCCCAGGTAGCTCAGCGGGTAAAGAATCTCCTGCAGTGCAGGAGACCTGGGTTTGATCCCTGGAGTGGGAAGATCCCCTAGTGGAGGGAATGGCAACCCACTCCAGTATTCTGGCCTGGAGAATTCCAAGCACAGAGGAGCCTGGCGGGCTACAGTCCATGGGGTCACAAAGAATCAGACATGACTAAGTGACTAAGCACAGCACATGGTGTCACATCCAGTTTAAAAAGGAATACAACCTTGGATAAAGATCTTGCAGTGAAGTAAGCGTCCTCCAAGAGCCCCACATTAACCCTCTGAGCTCCTTCAAACTCTGGCAATTTTCACAAAGTTCAGTGTTCCCATCACTGGGGACTGTGGAGAGAGGATGCATCTCAGGGTTCCTTTTGAGGTGCAGATAATGATAATGGGACCTGAATCTTAAGAAAATATAAGAAAATCCTAAGAAAATCTAGCTGGCCCATAATTGCATGATTTGTTCTTTCCACTAAAATTCTGTGCAAAAATGGCTTTATGGGAATTTTTCCTGAGAGGAAAAGAAATTTAGTTTTGCTTTTTTTAAACAGATAGATATTGCAATGGGTATAGGAAAATAAATATACATAAACACACATGCACATCCTAAAGCAGAACAAAGACTTGAAATGTTGAAACGGGTGAGGACCAAGTACATTTCTATGCACTCCTTCTAGTACATATTTTCAAGAAGTAAGCTTTTGTTTTTTTGAAAGAGGGAATTACTGGGTCTTTTGGAGTTGTGGAGGTGGTTAAAAACCTGTGTGACCCTCATAAGTTCTGATGAACGGTTGCAGGAAGTTTAGTTCATGTAGACCTCATTTAGCAAATTGCCTTTCTTTTATTGTTTTCATTTCCCTGATTTGGTATACTCAAATACTGCTCCATCTGTCAAAGGTCATGGATCCACCCAGGCTTCAGCAAGAATTCCCCTTAGAGGAACCGAGTTATTGATGTCCTCTGCAGGGGGTGCTTTGCCTCCGATGCTGCAAAGTCAATTACTGGAACTAACAACAGAATCACTATTTTATTGTTCTGCAGCCCATGAATACTGCAGTAGCTTCCAGAAATCGGCTTGGGGTCTTCTCAGATCCTGGTAGCCCTCTGTGAGACCTAATACCCATCCTGTTCTGAGTGTGCACCCCAGGAAACCCCAAGATGTGGAGTCTTGTGTGCCTCACATGTGTCTGTTTAAACACTTCAGTATTATCCAAACTCCTATCATGCAGATGCTGACCAGAAGTGTGTAACCAATTAACCATTATGGACTGTGGGTTTTAGCATTACTGAATAGATCTGCATTGGCAAATATTTTTTTTTAAAAAAGCAAGAATAAAAAAAAAAGCAAGAATATATACTCAAGTATGAGCCAATACACTGTTTGAGAAGTAGGACTTATTCTTTACAAAACCAGAAAGGTTCCATGTAAGCTGAAATGCATATTCTTCCCACCTCTGTGTGTGTGTGTGTGTGTGTGTGTGTGTGTGTGTGTGCCCACATGCACATTTTCAGTCATGTCCGACTCTTTGCAACCCCATGGACTATAGCCTGCCAGACTCCTCTGTCCATGGAATTTTCCAAGCAAGAATACTGAAGTGGGTTACCGTTTGTTTCTCCAGGGGATCTTCCCAACCCAGGAATAGAACCTGCATCTCTTGCATCTCCTGCATTGACAGGCAGGCTCTTTATTATTTTTATACTTTTCATATCTTTTAAAGAATAAATGATAGTTCCCCTGATTCACACATAGATGATTGAGAAATTGAATAAGGCATATCACCTAATGGCTTAATTCCATCTTTAATAAAATTAACAATAAAACAGACCAACATTTGTTATTTTAAACACAAATCAGTTTTGTTAAAGATAAAATACGATTTGGAGCAAGGTTTCATAAAATTCTACAGTTGGAAAATACTTGAGATATTACTATGTCTGGCCTAGCTTAAAAATCTCCCCTAGCAATGACCTCTGAAGACCTGCACATAAAAAGGAGCAGCCTTATGGAAGTTCTGAATTCCAGGAGTTAGTTCCAAAGCTATCCAGTGTCACCTGCTCCTAAGTCTCTGTCTTTTTTCCTCCCAAGTCAATACCTTTTACTTGTTTTCTGGCTCATTTTCTTAGAGCTTTAGCTTTATGGATTGACTCTCTGCCTTTCAATAGCTTCCAGCCTGAGGCCTCCTTCTCTTGCTTCTGAGCTAATTACTTATCCCTGGAGTTAATTATTTTCTTCATGGTGAGAAAGAAAAGTGCAGCCCCTGACTGCTGTCAGCTTGAAGCTGTCTGGCTCTAACAGCTAGACCATGGCGTTCTGTTGGACGTAAACAATTTCCCCGAATATCAATATCAGACAATGCCACTCTCTGATCATGGATGGAGAAAGACGAAAGCAAAACCACTGTGTAAACTTGTCTGCACGCAGTCAATAACAAGAGCCCTGTCCAAGCCAAAATAGCCGACATTCCCCTTTATGGGCTGACATGAGTGTCTGCTGCTGATTCACCAGTTACAGTTTTAGTCTCACTCTGTTACTCCTATCTACCAGAGAAGAGAGAGGCATTAAGATGATATCCAAGGATAGAATTACTTCTGTGTTCTGACAGTACTCAACTCAAACCAACACTGTGTTTCCTTGAGCCTTCCTTAACATTACCTATATAAGTTCAGATCTTAATTCAAGTGCATCCTAAACCCCTTTAATTAGGTGTTTGACCCATGGTTCTCTTTAAGGTGGTGACTCCCTCATTGCAATGAGCCAATAAACCTAACTCTGTTGAATATAGATATGTTCTGGTGGTTTGGGGCTAGAGGACACGGGTAACGGGCTGATTTAGTCATTTGATGACAACAACCCTTTTCAGCTTTTCTGCAAGGAGATCAAACCAGTCAATCCTAAAGGAAATCAGTCCTGAATATTCATCAGAAGGACTGATGCTGAAGCTGAAACTCCAATACTTTGGCTACCTGATGTGAAGAACTGATTCATTGGAAAAGGCCCTGATGCTGGGAAAGATTGAAGGCTGCTGCTGCTGCTGCTGCTAAGTCGCTTCAGTTGGAGAAGAAAAAGAAAGTGAAGTTGCTTAGTCGTGTCTGACTCTTTGCAAGCCCATGGACTGGAGCCTACCAGGAGCCTCTGCCCATGGAATTTTCCAGGCAAGAGTACTGGAATGGGTTGCAGGAGAAGGGGATGACAGAGGATGAGATGGTTGGATGGCATTACCGACTTGATGGACATGAGATTGAGCAAGCTCTGGGAGTTGGTAATGACAGGGAACCCTGGCGTGCTGCAGCCCATGGGGTGGCAAAGAGGCGGACATGACCGAGCGACTGAACTGAACTGATCCTTTTAGGCATGATCTACAACCCCAGAAGGGCTCTGTAGAATAAGTAGACCTGGGAAATCTAACCTAATTCCATCAATTTTCAGATAATAAAAGAAAACCAAACAAGGACAAGCAAAGTTGTGATTTTTCCCCTCTAAAGCCATCAGGTAGTTTCTGGCAGAACCATGATTAGCATCCAGTTTTCTCAGGTATGTTTAGTGCTTCCTCCCCTACCACACTGACTTTTTAAAGAAATACAACTCCAAGAATAATGTACCTTTGAGCGGTAAATTCAATTTGGTATCCATCTCCACTTAATTGAGTTTGGTTTCCATTCTCTCCCTAGAAAACACTTTAACCTTCAAATGCTGGGCACTGTCCAAGAGATGGATACCCACAAGTCACTTTTAGCTTTAACTTTGAAAGGGTATTTTTGGTGAGGGCATTAATTTCTTAGGTGTGAGAAGCTTATTTAGTTTCTAACTCTTGTCAAAGCTGCAGTTTTCTTTTCTGCTAATATCTGTCAGTTAGTGCCATAGAATAGCTAGTCAAAGAAGAGTTTTTTGCTTTTGGGGTTTTTCAATTTGCTTATTTTGGTTTTATTTTGTTTTATTCTCACTACATAATTTAAAAAGAGAAATCTTCAGAAAGCAAAAACTGAAACAAAATTTTAAAATGTTCTCACTATATTCCCAGTATTCTCTTCTCTAATTCTTCTTGAAGAAATAGTTATTGGTGAGACAGATTTCTCCCAGAAGCTATTCCTCACTTAAGCCTTTTTATTTCCTTTTTTTTTTTTTTTTTAAATCTCTAAATTGTGTGCATGGAAAGAGAATTCTTTAATTACACTGTAATTTTGCCATCTGGATTTATATCAGAGCCACACTGACTCTTGTAAAGTCTTTCTTAAAACATATACATTTGAAGAGACAGAATAGCTTGTTTATTATGATCACAAAAATAAAATCAAGGCATTTAAAGCAAGAAAAAATGGAACCCCACTATCAGAATAAAACTAGTTTTATTACTTTCATATTGCAAGCAAACATTTTCAATATTTGTGACAGTGGGTACTAAGAATCGATATCTTATTTTTCCATTTAACATTGAAACTCCAGTACTTTGGCCACCTGATGCGAAGAGTTGACTCATTGGAAAAGACTCTGATGCTGGGAGGGATTGGGGGCAGGAGGAGAAGGGGATGACGGAGGCTGAGATGGCTGGATGGCATCACCGACTCGATGGACATGAGTCTGAGTGGACTCCGGGAGTTCATGATAGACAGGAAGGCCTGGCGTGCTGCGATTCATGGGGTTGCAAAGAGTTGGACACGACTGAGCGACTGAACTGAACTGAATGAATATAGTCCCATGTTTTCAGATGGTTTGCATTATATGTAATTTCTAAGAAGCAGAATAATATGTTAATGGATCATAAACCTGCTTTGGACATTTAGTTGTTTCCAGTGTTTTAGTTTTTCTGTTGTTTGGTTTAGGTTTTTTGTTATTTGGTATAGATAAGACTTCAGCAAATATTGTTGGGCACATTTGCTTTTCTTGAATTCCTTTTCCTTTTTTTTAGGTTAATTTTCAGAACTTGGATGGTAGTGTTGCTATTCAGAGACTGGAAGCATCTCTATGGCTCTGGTTAGGTATCATATTGCTTACTAAAATGTTGTAGGCTATTAGCATCATTGAAACTGCATCAGAATTGCATATTATCATCATAAATATTTGCCCCTTGGTTTTAGAACTGAAAAATAACTTCATTTTGTATATTTTTCATTACAAGGTAAAATTATTTTTGTCATGTGTTTGATATTTTTAACAATATTAACTTTGAGTTTTCACGCTGACCTAAGGTAAATAGGTTATTTAATTTTTGCTCTATCTCTGGAATTATGTCTTTTGGTAAATTTGGAAACTTATTCCCAGGTTGGAAAGAAGCCAGACTTCTCTGAAATTTGGGAAAAAAATTGAGGAATGTAAAACAGAGATGGTGTACTATTTGTCTACAAGGCACCCTCTAACATCCTTCTTTATGTCCCAAAAGGTCATTTTAAGACCTATTGTTTAAGATCTATTGCGTTCTCCTTGGGCTTCCTTGGTGACTCAGATGGTAAAGAATCTGCCTGCAATGTGCGAGACTGGAGTTCAATTCCTCGCTCAGGAAGATCTTCCAGAGAAGGAAATGGCAACCCACTCCAGTATTCTTGCCTGGAGAATTCCACGGACAGAGGAGCCTTGCAGGCTATTGTCCATGGGGTCGCAAAGAGTCAGACACAACTGAGCAACTAACACACATACACACACATAATAATTTTCTCTCTTTCTGGTTTTCTTTGGCTATAATATTTATATTCGGCATTTGCCTTCTTTCCGTAAATTGGAAATAATGTATATGTAGTAAAGCAGATTTTCTTTTTATTTAAAAGGAGGCCAGAAGAAAAACTATCTTTCATGAAAGCAAGTAGGAGTAATCTTTTGCTGGGAAAAAAGTTTCACTTACTTGTGAGAAGCCTACATTATATTTTCTACATATTTAGCAACATTTCCTTTTAGTTGATAAGAATATAATGATTATTTTCTTAAAAAAACATTTCTGGTTAATTTGTTATGTTTGGACAATATTCTTCATATTCCAAATGCAAATCAAGATTACATGGACAATGGAATGCTATTTATAATTAATACTGGCTGCCACATAAAAATCTAGAAACACTGTCATTATAACAATAGTCTATTTACATGTAGTGTTTCAACTAGATATGTTAAAAATGTAGCCTTACTTTCCATAGTCTCATCCTCCATTTTGTTGATGGTGGAATGGGGAACCTAATCTCAGCAATTAAAGTTGACTTCATGCATTTCTAGTCATTTCTTTCAAATAGTTATCTGAATGTTTAAACTCCCAATCAGAGGCATTTTTCTTCCTTGTAAGGAATCTCCTCTTCCCCTTCTTCCCAGAGCGCAGTACTGCTGGGTCTTTGCTTGATTCCTCTGAAAGTTCATTCATTCCCTCTGATCACTGGCATCCTATTCTAGTGCCTGCTGAGTATGACTAGACTCACCTGGTTTGGGGGTATCACATTGGCTTCTGCTGATGAAGACTACATGACTGATGGATGCTATCAATAATCCCATGTTGGCCCAATCCCATGTTGCTGAGATCTCTGGGCTCCTTGATGCTCTACTCTGCCACCGACAACTGTATGAATACCCGTTTCACCTGTGTGGCTTCAGGCCCCTATCTTATCTTCTCCAAGAAGCCGGTCTTTATTCAGTTCAGTTCAGTCACTCAGTCATGTCCGACTCTTTGCAACTCCATGGACTGCAGCACGCCAGGCCTCTCTGTCCATCACCAACTCCCGGAGTTCACTCAAACTCATATCCTTTGAGTCAGTGATGCCATCCAACCATGTCATCCTCTGTCGTCCCCTTCTCCTCCCACCTTCAATCTTTCCCAGCATCAGGGTCTTTTCCAATGAGTCAGTTCTTCACATCAGGTGGCCAAAAATATTGGAGTTTCAGCTTCACCATTAGTCCTTCCAATGAACACTCAGGACTGATCTCCTTTAGGATAGACTGGTTGGATCTCCTTGCAATCCGAGGGACTTTCAAAAGTCTTTTCCAACAACACAGTTCAAAAGCATCAGTTCTTCAGTGCTCAGCTTTCCTTATGGTCCAGCTCTTGCATCCATACATGACTACTGGAACAACCATATCTTTGACTAGATGGATCTTTGTTGGCAAAGTAACGTCTCTGCTTTTTAATATGCTGTCTAGGTTAGTCATAACTTTTCTTCCAAGGAGGAAGCTTCTTTTAACTTTATAGAGTGTGTGAAAACAGGGAGCAGGCCCTCTCTTCTGTGGGGATCACTCCATCCAATCTGAGAGCTTCCACTACTTCGGGCCACTGCAAGGTGGGAGGCAGAGCAAAGCCCTTCTCTAAGTCTAACCTCTTGCCTCTCTCTTCCTCTCTCTGTTCTCAGGGTCTTCTCCCTAGTGCTGAAAGAGCTTCTTATTTTCCCTTCCCTCCTGACAAGAGCTGTCCCTGTATCATAGCCTCCACTGTTCCTAGGGGGTTAAGCCATTCCCTTTTTTTAGGCACTAACAATGAAATAGTTGTAAGGAGAAGGGAATCAGATTATTGAAAAGGCAAATACATCAGGAGACATGCTCAAAATATCATCCCTCCATTAGAGTTTTAGAAGAAGAGGGGAGCATAGAAGACCTAGTTAAAGGTTAGAATAGAAGGGAGAAATGAAAACATGACTTGCCTTATATACATTCTGGAGAAAACAGAAAACTGCCTATAATATTTTGAAAAGACATTAAAGGCTGCTTTTATAATTGTTGATAGGCCCAGTTTGTTTGTTTGTTAGTTTATTACTTATTTTTTAAACTGAGGTGTATCTGACATATTATATTTGCTTCAGGTGTACAACATAAAGATTGGAAATTTGTATACACTGCAAAATGGTCACTATAATAAACTCAGTTAACATCTATCACCCTACATGGTTACAGTTTTTTTAACTTTTATGATTTATTCTTGTAGTAACTTTCAGATGTGCAATACATGGTAATTATAGTCACCATGCTGTACATTACATCCTCGAGACTTATTTATTTTATAACTAGAAGTTTGTACTTTTTGACCCTCTTCACCCATTTTGCCNTGGTGTAAGATAATGATCTAGTTTTAATTTTTTGCCTGTGGCTATTCAGTTTTCCCAACACCATTTATTAAAGAAACTGTCCTTTCCCCATTGTGTATTCTTGGGTCCTTTTTTGTATATTAATTGATATTTATTTCTGGTCTCTCTATTCCATTGGTCTATGTGTTCTGTTTTAGTGCCAGTATCATACTATTTTGATTACTATAGCTGTGCAGTATGGCTTGAAATCAGGGAGTGAGATGCTTCTTGCTTTTTTCTTCTTTCTCAGGATTGCTTTGGGCCTTTTAGGATACCATGGAAAAATTTTAGGATTATTTACTTTATTTCTGTGAAAACTGCCTTTGGAATTTTGATATAATTGCACTGAATATGTATATTGCTTTGGGTAGTATGGACATTTTAACAACACTAATTCTTCCAGTGAATGAATAGGAAGTATTTTTTCCATTTACCTGTGTGTTCTTCAATGTTTTTCATCAATAACTTATAGTTTTCAGTGTATAGGTCTTTTAACTATTTGGTTAAATTTATTTCTAGGCATTTTATTATTTTTTATTCAATTGTAGATGAGATTGTTTTCTTAATTTCTGTTTCTGGTAGTTCATTGTATATTATGTATGGAAACACCTCAGATTTTTGTATATTGATTTTATTTATATCTTGCAACTTTGCTGAATTTCTTCATTACTTCTAAAAGTTGTGTGTGTGTTTGTGTGTGTATAGTCTTTAGGATGCTCTCTGTATAATATCTTATCATCTACAAATACAATTTTACTTCTTCCTTTGCAGTTTGGATGCCTTCTAAAATTTCTTTGTGTTACGTAATTGCTCTGGCCAAGATTTCCAATACTGTCTTGAATAAAATTGGTGAGAATGGACATCCTTCTCTTGATTTCTTGATCTGAGAGGAAAAAGTTTTAGCTTTTACTATTGAGTATAATGTTAGCTCTGGGCTTGTCGTATATGGCCTTATTATGTTGAGTATGTCCTTCCTATATTCATTTTACTTAGAGTTTTTATCACAATAGATGTTGATTTTTGTCAAATACTTTTTGTACAGCTACTAAGATGATCATATGATTTTTATCTTTTATTTTGTTATTGTGGCAAATCACATTTATTGATGTTAAACCATCCTTGGATTCATGAAATAAATACTACTTGATCATGGTGTGCGATCCTTTTAACTCACTGTTGAATTTGGTTTCCTAATACTTTGAAAGGATTTTTATTTCTGTGTTCATTAGGGATATTGATACAGGCCTGTCTTACATAGTTGGCACTCATTCACACACATGTACAAATACAAACACACATGGCATATGTCGTTCTATAAAACTAGGATGACATGGCCAGACTGTTACTATAACCAGAACATTGTTCTGAGTTTTTAAAAAATTGGTATTTTGCATCCAATTACACACTAACTCCATGTTTCAAGTCCAGTCATTTAACTGATTTTCCCAGTTTCTCCTGGCTTGCAAGTAATTTGACAAGTAATTATATGACGTATTTGGGGAGACTACTGATATCATCAGTACCACTATTACTTACATGATGCTTCCTATATAGCAGGCAGCTCTAAACCTTGTAATTTATTACCTCATGTATCCTTCCAATAAATTTATGGGGAAGAGCTATGGTCTGAATATTTGTGTTCTCTCCCAAATTCACATATTGAAACCCTTATCCCCAGAGGATTTCAATGCTGTGAATAGGTGTGGCCTTTGGGATGATTAGGTCATGAGAGTGAAGCTCTCATGGATGGAATTAGTGCCCTTACAAAAGAGACACATAGAACTCTCTCACCCCTTCTACCTTGTGAGGGCACAGCAAGAAGGCCTTGGCTCTATACTAAGAAGGAGACTTCAGCAGAACAAAATCATGTTTCACCTTGATCTTGAAGTGTCTAGCCTTCAGGACTGTGAGAAATAAATATCTATTGTTTATTAGCTACCCAGACTGCGGCATTTTGTTATAGCAGAATGAACTAAGACTGATATGTGATAGTCCATGGCCAGAGATTTTTTGAGTGGCAATTTCTTGGTTATTCAGAAACTCTGTGAGTCTGGTACAGGCTAAGAACCTAGAGAAGTTTATAGAAAGGGAAGCCATGAAACTTTGTCAGCTCCCATCGGAACTTTGGCTCTAAGCTGCTTTTTGCCTGCCCCAGAACACATATAAGTGGTGCAAGGCAGGGCTGACACCAATTGTGTCCATGTGGAGATTCCTGCTCTAATGAGTGCTCTTTTTCATGAATAATGTAGGGATTCTCTTCAAGTGGCAGATATTTAGGATTGCTACTTTTGCTTATGGCAAATCCTTGAGTTTGAAACAGAACCATCCGTAGTTTGAGAAGGATAAAGGGAACAGCTCACATATAAAGATGAGAACTGTCCTCCATCACTATGATACCAGATATGACCCATTCTGCAATAATGCATCTTCCTTTTGATGATAAATCACAGAATGATCATAATGTTTCCTCTTGGTTCTCACACAGATGGATATTTCCCCCAATTTAAAATATAAACTCTTCTTAAAAATGGGTTATATCATATTAAGGAATGATTCTCGATATTCTTCATAGCGCTCAACACTTGGGCAGCAACTCAAAATATTTGTTGAATAAATGAATTAAAAAATGCTTCCTTCTCATGTTAGAATTTATTGCTCTTAGCTTTTATACTGATGCTTTGCAGCCTTTTCCACCATGCTTTCCAAGAGTTTAGAGTTTGTGTGTCTGAATATTCTGAATAACTCAGTTTCTTGAGGACAGGGACTTGTGTCTTATTAATTTCTGTGCTTATTCACTCAAGGCCAGCACTTTGTCTAGTGCCATGCACAGAGCAGAGCCATATCTGTTGAGATGAGAAAAAATCCAAGGCATACAGATTGGATACTTTGGCTGGCTTTCAGAGAAATCATCCAATGTAGGAAAAGAAAAAATAAACAAAGAGAGCAAGGGTTACACTCCCCAAGAGCGATACAATGAGAAGTAAAATCTAAGTCTGCATTACATTTTGAAGAAATTGCCAAGACAGATGGGCCACAAGCACGTTGCTCAAGGTCTGTGTCATTCCTGGGTGAAATTTTCAGAGGCTGTCCTAGCTTAGAGTGGTCTCTGCCTTCTCCAGTGCCTGTTATTATATTAGCTTATTTTGTTTAGTATTGGTTTCCTGTCCTATGCTATTAAATATAACTTAAAATTTTATGTTTTACCCTTCCAACTTGTTCAGGAACTCTTTGATGGAGATTATTCCTTAGGCTTTCTTTGTCTTCCTTTTTTGCAGTACTGGGAGCCAGGTTAGCCTCTTCCCTAACATCCCTCTCTCACTCTGGATGAGGCTGTAGGTGGTTTACAGCGAGCTCCGGGGAAACTCCTCATCCTCCAGCTCACCTTCCCTATCATTCTGCTTGGTGCCTCTGGCTTCTGTATTGTTACTCTCTGGTTTATTCCTGCCTTCGTTGTTGCTTCAGGCTGATAATTTAGTTCCATGTGTGCCAGGCATGCCAAGTCCCTTCAGTCCTGTCCGACTCTTTGGGACTGTATGGACTGTAGCCCTCCAGGCTCCTCTGACCATGGGATTCTCCAGGCAAGAATACTGGAGTGGGTTTCCGTGCCCTTCTCTAGGGGATCGTCCCAACCCAGGGATTGAACCCACAGTCCCTTATGTCTCCTGCATTAACCTTGATATCTCAGTTGGTAAAGAATCCACCTGCAACGGAGGAGAGTACAGTTGGATACCTGGGTTGGGAAGATTCCTTGGAGAAGAGATAGGCTTCCCCCTCTAGTGTTCTTGGGCTTCCCTTGTGAATCAGCTGGTAGAGAATCCGCCTGCAATGTGTGAGTTCTGGGTTTGATCCCTGTGTTGGGAAGATTCCCTGGAGAAGGGAAAGGGGATCTCTTTACCTGTACCCACTCCAGCATTCTGGCCTGGAGAATTCCATGGACAGTCCATGGGGACACAAAGAGTCTGACACAACTGAGTGACTTTCACTTTCACTTTTTACTTTCTTTACCACTAGAGCCACCGGGGAATCCCACAGTTCCATAGGCTGCTCATTTCCTGACTCCAGCCTTGTCCTGAGTTCTTTGAATTCCTCTTTCCTAAAACTCTCATCACAGGTCTGCCCTACTTCTTCTCCCCTTTTTTTTCTATGCAGTCCAGCTCTGATGGCTTTGTCCAACTCCTTGGGCCCTGGCTTGTCCTGGTGGACTGTTTGTGCAAAGCAAAATCCTGAGTAAATACTTGTTAACTGATGAAAGTTTCTCTCCATGGCACTACCTCCAACTATAAGAGCTGTTATTATTATTATTTTTAAATCAGAGGAATGTCAATATCTTTAAAAAAGTTAGTGTATATTAGGTTATTTGATTCAGTCTGAATGTTAGAAGATGCATTACTAATACTTATATATGGATGCAATCTTCTGTTTCTGTTAGGTCCATACAATTTCTATCCTTTATTGAGCCCATATTTGCATGAAATGTTCCCTTTGTAGCTCTAATTTTCTTGAAGAGATCTCTAGTCTTTCCCATTCTATTGTTTTCCTCTATTTCTTTGCACTGATCACTGAAGAAGGCTTTCTTATCTCTCTTTGCTATTCTTTGGAACTCTGCATTTAAATGGGTATATCTTTCCTTTTCTCCTTTGCCTTTCACTTCTCTTCTTTTCACAGCTATTTGTAAGGCCTCCCCAGACAACCATTTTGTCTTTTTTCATTTCTTTTTCTTGGGGATGGTCTCCTCCTGTACAATGTCATGAACTTCCATCCATAGTCCTTCAGGCACTCTATCAGATCTAATCCCTTGAATCTACTTGTTACTTCCACTGTATAATCATAAGCGATGTGATTTATGTCATACCTGAATGGTCTAGTGGTGTTCCCTACTTTCTTCAATTTTAGTCTGAATTTGGCAATAAAAAATTCATAATCTGAGCCAAAGTCAGCTCCTGGTCTTGTTTTTGTTGACTGTATAGAGCTTCCCCATCTTTGCCTGCAAAGAATATAATCAACCTGATTTTGGTGTTGACCTTCTGGTGATGTCCATGTGTGGAATCTTCTCTTGTGTTGTTGAAAGAGGGTGTTTTCTATGAACAGTGTATTCTCTTGGCAAAACTCTATTAGCTTTTTCCCTGCTTCATTCTGTACTACAAGGGCAAATTTGCCTGTTACTCCACGTATTTCTTAACTTCCTACTTTTGCATTCCAAACCCCTATAATGAATGGTGTTCATTTTTCGGTGTTAGTTATATAAGGTCTTGTATGTCTTCATAGAACCACTCAAAAGAAGATATTAAAAAGAGGTGGCAAGAATAAATAAATGAACTATTCAGAAGAGATCTTAACGACCCAGATTATCAGGATGGTGTGATCACTCACCTAAAGCCAGACATCCTGGAATGTGAAGTCAAGTGGGCCTTAGGAAGCATCACTATGAACAAAGCTAGTGGAGGTGACGGAATTCCAGTGGAGCTATTTCAAATCCTAAAAGATGATGCTGTGAAAATGCTGCATTAAATATGCCAGCAAATTTGGAAAACTCAGCAGTAGCCACAAGACTGGAAAAGGTCAGTTTTCATTCCAATCCCAAAGAAAGGCAATGACAAAGAATATTCAAACTACTGCACAATTGTACTCATCTCACACACTAGCAAAGTAATGCTCAAAATTCTCCAAGCCAGGGTTCAGCAATACGTGAACAGTGAAAATCCAGATGTTCAAGCTGGATTTAGAAAAGGCAGAGGAACCAGAGATCCTCTGCCAACATCCGCTGAATCATTGCAAAAGCAAGACAGTTCCAGAAAAACATCAGTTGCTGCTTTATTGACTACACCAAAGAACCTGAGTGTGTGTATCATAACAAACTGCATGTATTGCAACAAACTGTGTAAAATTCTTCAAGAGATGGGAATACCAGACCACATGACCTTCCTCCTGAGAAATCTGTATGCAGGTCAGGAAGCAACAGTTAGAACTGGACATGGAACAACAGACTGGTTCCAAATTGGGAAAGAAATATGTTAAGGCTGTATATTGTCACCCTGCTTATTTAACTTATATGCACAGTACATCATGAGAAATGCCAGACTGGATGAAGCACAAGCTGGAATCAAGATAGCTGGGAGAAATATCAATAACCTTTTGCCAAGAAAATGCACTGGTCATAGCAAACACCCTCTTCCAACAATACAAGAGAAGACTCTACACATGGACATCACCAGATGGTCAACACTGAAATCAGATTGATTATATTCTTTGCAGGCAAAGATGGAGAAACTCTATACAGTCAACAAAAACAAGACCGGGAGCTGACTGTGGCTCAGATCATGAACTCCTTATTGCCAAATTCAAACTTAAATTGAAGAAAGTAGGGAAAACCACTAGACCATTCAGGTATGACCTAAATCAAATCCCTTATGATTATACAGTGGAAGTGAGAAATAGATTTAAGGGTCTAGATCTGATAGAGTGCCTGATGAACTATGGAATGAGGTTCGTAACATTGTTCAGGAGACAGGGATCAAGACCATCCCCATGGAAAAGAAATGCAAAAAAGCAAAATGGCTGTCTGGGGAAGCCTTACAAATAGCTGTGAAAAGAAGAGAGGCAAAAAGAGAAGGAGAAAAGGAAAGATATAAGCATCTGATGCAGAGTTCCAAAGAATAGCAAGAAGAGATAAGAAAGCCTTCTTCAGTGATCAATGCAAAGAAATAGAGGAAAACAACAGAATGGGAAAGACTAGAGATCTCTTCAAGAAAATTAGAGATACCAAGGGAAGATTTCATGCAAAGATGGGCTCGATAAAGGACAGAAATGGTATGGACCTAACAGA
Source organism: Redunca redunca (assembly GCA_006410935.1). Taxonomy (NCBI): domain Eukaryota; kingdom Metazoa; phylum Chordata; class Mammalia; order Artiodactyla; family Bovidae; genus Redunca; species Redunca redunca. The sequence goes on from SJYQ01000908.1 coordinate 381,071, forward strand.
AGCAGAAGATATTAAGAAGAGGTGGCAAGAATACATGGAAGAACTATACAAAAAAGATGTTCACGACCCAGACAATCATGATGATGTGATCCCTAATCTAGAGCCAGACATCCTGGAATGTAAGTCAAGTGGGCCTTAGAAAGCACCACTACGAACAAAGCTAGTGGAAGTGATGGAATTCCAGTGGAGCTGTTTCAAATCCTGAAAGATGATGCTGTGACAGTGCTGCACTCAATATGCCAAATTTGGAAATTTGGAAAACTCAGCAGTGGCCACAGGACTGGAAAAGGTCANCACCTCATGCGAAGAGTTGACTCATTGGAAAAAACTCTGATGCTGGGAGGGGTTGGGGGCAGAAGGAGAAGGGGATGACTGAGGATGAGATGGCTGGATGGCATCACGGACATGATGGACATGAGTCTGAGTGAACTCCAGGAGATGGTGATGGACAGGGAGGCCTGGCATGCTGTGATTCATGGGGTCGCAAAGAGTCGGACACGACTGAGCGACTGAACTGGACTGAACTGAACTGATGCAGATGACACCACCTTATGGCAGAAAGTAAAGAAGAACTAAAGAGCCTCTTGATGAAAGTGAAAGAGGAGAGTGAAAAAGCTGGCTTAAAGCTCAAGTTTCAGAAAACTAAGATCATGGCATCTGCTCCAATCACTTCATGGCAAATAAATGGGGAAGCAATGGAAACAGTGAAAGACTTCATTATTATTATTATTTTGGCTCCAATATCTCTGCAGATGATGACTGCAGCCATGAAATTAAAAGACACCTGCTTCTTGGAAGAAAAATTATGTCCAACCTAGACAGCATATTCGGAGAGGGCATTGGCAACCCACTCCAGTACTCTTGCCTGGCAAACCCCATGGACAGAGGAACCTGGTAGGCTGCAGTCCATGGGGTTGCTAGGAGTTGGACATGACTGAGCGACTTCAATTTCACTTTCCACTTTCCACTTTCATGCATTGGAGAAGGAAGTGGCAACCCACTCCAGTGTTCTTGCCTGGAGAATCCCAGGTATGGGGGAGCCGGTGGGCTGCCATCTAAGGGGTCGCACAGAGTCGGACATGACTGAAGCGACTTAGCAGCAGCAGCAGCAGACAGCATATTAGAAAGCAAAGACATTACTTTGCCCACAAAGTCTCTCTAGTCAAGGCTATGGTTTTTCCAGTAGTCATGTATGGATGTGAGAGTTGGACTATAATGAAAGCTGAGCACTGAGAATTGATGCTTTTGAACTGTGGTGTTGGAGAAGACTCTTGAGAGTCCCTTGGACTGCAAGGAGATCCAATCAGTCCATTCTAAAGGTAATCAGTCCTGAATATTCATTGGAAGGTCTGATACTGAAACTGAAACTCCAATACTTTGGTTACCTGATGCGAAGAACTGATTCATTTGAAAAGACCCTGATGCTGGGAAAGATTGAAGGTGGGAGAAGGGGACGACAGAGGATGACAGACAGAGGTGGTTGGATAGCACCACCGTCTCAGTGGACATGTGTTTGAGTGAACTCCAGGAGTTGGTGATGGATAGGGAGGCCTGCTGTGCTGCAGTCCATGGGGTTGCTTACATGACTGAGCAACTAAAGCAACTGATGGATACAATATTTTGCTGCTTTATCAAATGTGACTTGGAAAATAAATGTACAAAGTCAGCTGGTTGATCCTAGTATCTTGGACAAGTCATTTGTCTCTCTGAGCTTGATTCCTCTCTGTAAGATAAGAACAGAAATAGAGATTGTAAGTATGGCATAGAAGTTTTGAGAGGCTCAACTGATTTAACATTTGTGAAAAAATAAAGAAATGAAGTATTATTCATGTATAAATTGTAGCATTATTACTATAGCATGTGACTTCAACTCTAGCCAAGTGCTCTAAAAGGAAAATTTACTGTTTGCACAAGAGATATTAAAACTGAATGCAGTGATTTTTTATTTTATTTTTACAAATACCTACAACTGATAAAAAACCAAGATCCTGAATAAGTTTATGCTAGTCCTTCCTGAACCTACCTGAAAACTTTTTTAAAAACATGAATAGTAGGTCCTGTTTGAACAACTGTGTACATGGTACAGATTTATGGACTCATTCAACACTGCCCAGAGAGCTAGTTTAACAGAACATAGTATTAACATCTTCACTAGAGCTTAAAACCACCTGACTTTTAAGCTGCTAATTTGATCCATTTCTTCACTGGTGGACATTCTCTTGACCTTATCTAGACTAGTGTTTTGTTTTTTTTTTTTAATTGTATATTTTATTATTTAGTTTCAGTGAATTTTATTTTTTGACAGTTATATTTACCCCTTCCTATCCTCACCTCTTTGGTTATTATTAGTTGTGAATGTCTTCTTGATTTTTCATGCTCACTATCTAATTAAATGCTTCTAGACCAGTCCCATATTTTCCATGATTCTTAACTGATTCACATCCAGGGATTTCCTCTTCTGTTGAATACTTTTCACAGAAATTGTTAGTAAAGCTCATTTGCAATTCTCTGATGGCTCTCGCTCCCTCCTGACAGTACCCTAGAACCTTTCTGGGAGATTACTGATTAGGTGGAGTCACAGAAGAATGATAAATCACAGGGCTCTGCCCTCCTACATGAGAGGCTGAGAGGCCCTTAGGTGCTTCTTCCACCATATCCTTCCTATTGCTACTCTAATATAGCCAAGAGGGCAGTATTATTCTATGTTCAGTCTATTGAGCTTTCTCTACTGGCACGTTAAACCTTGAACAGAATTATAGAAAAAAAAAAGGTTGGCAATTGTTCATTCATTCCAGCAGTAGTGACTGGATTAAGCTTTTAAGAAGCTCCTTTCACTAAGGCACTTTGGGGCTTCCAGGTTCTCCAATCTTTTTTCCTATCCTCAAGCTCTCCATGTGCTTGTATTACCTGTTTTTTTCTCCTTCAGTCACTGTTGCAAGCAACCGAAGAGCCCTAAATGGTACATTATTTCTTCCACTCAATTACACCTGCCATTTAATACTATGTGTTGGGATTGAAGAGTTTCCTGGGGGTTCATTTTGTCTCTCAACTAGATTCTTCCATCTTCATGGGGCCATATCTTATTTTCTTTTGCATACCTCTCACTGTCAACTTGGAGAAGGCAATGGCACCCTACTCCACTACTCTTGCCTGGCAAATCCCATGGATGGAGGAGCCTGGTAGGCTGCAGTCCATGGGGTCATGAAGAGTCATACATGACTGAGCAAATTCACTTTCAATTTTCACCTTCATGCGCTGGAGGAGGAAATGGCAGCCCACTCCAGAATTCTTGCCTGGAGAATCCCAGGGACGGGGGAGCCTGGTGGGCTGCCGTCTAGGGGTCGCACAGAGTCGGACACGACTGACGGACTCAGCAGCAGCAGCAGCAGCACTGCCAACTCCTAGATGGTGCTCAGACTCCATGAGTGTTTATTTCTGGGTGGATTGTAGAGAGCTGGTTATTCTCAGTTCCAGACTTCCTCATCTAAACCTTTGTGCCATGTGCTCTCAAGAGCCATGGAGAGGAAACTGGATCCACTGTTGTATCTTTGCATGCCTCTGGGCAAATCATTAGATGTTTCCCTTTAATTTGCCTTTGGTTCCTCCAACAGGAAAATGAGGTGAATAAATGGCCTTCCTCAAGCACACAGGGGTAGTTTGATGTAAAACTTAATGTGCTAACTTTGGTGGTGTTTTGAGCTTCTTAGAGGTATGTGCCCTATAATACTGTATGAGTGTAACCAGGAACATTTCTTTTTAATCTTATGGAGATTTAATTTAGAAAAAAAAAATCCTCTTTATCCTCCTCATAAACCTTGGTCGAAAGCATATACTTACTAATCTTCCCCAAGGATGTGTTTCAATGAGAAGAGTGAAGCTGTAGTTTGTTACAGTCCCAATTTCCTCTCTCTCTCTCTTCACATATTACATTTGCCTTTACTACATATAGGCATGTTACCTAATAAAGTCTGTTAATCCACCCAACATCTCTTTACTGAGACCTACTCTGGGTGAGGGACTGTACCAGGCCCTGAAGACACAATGAATAAAAATGTTGTCCCTGGTTCCTTGGGGAAACTAACAAGCATTCATTCATTCATTCATTCAACAAATATTTTTAAATTTAACTATGTGCCAGGCACTCTTCTAGATTCTGTGATCTAGTGGTGAATGAATAATACAAACAAGTATTTTTATTCCTGGGACCAGTGCTGCCATACCGGCATGTGCATGGTTCAGTGACAACGGTTTCCTAGGGGAGCAGAGCTGGAACTGAATCTCAAAGGGCATACATGACAGGAAATAACAGAAGTGGAAGAGAACACAGACAAACTTGTGTGGGTCATGGGGATTGGTGTTCCATGTGATTCTGAAAGAGCAGAGAGATACAAAAAGAAACAGATTAAAGAACAGGAGTCTGCAATAGGATAGATTGATTATTTTATGAATATAAAACATATCCTCGATAATCTGGAAAAATATTTATCTGGTTGAAGCTTCCTACTCAGATATTCGACTCACTGCTGAGTGTAAGAAAATGTTACCTGCTTGATTTGCAAGAGTCATTGGGTGTTTTATTATCCAGTGTTTCTGTGTGAGGAACCATTGCAGGACTGGAATCTCTTTGCATTATAAGCAGCAGCTGTACGGCATGGTAGGCCTGCATTTCTCTCATAGGCAGAGGGCGTTTTATTATTTCAAGATGCACGCCAAGAAATATCAGAAGGCACAGGAGCTGGGAGTTACCAAAATTTCAGATGATTCATGAACAGGCTGTTACAGACCAGGACATCTTGATTTAACACTCCCCTGGCTAAGAAACAAAAGTAGGAATTAAAAAAAAAATCAAAAGCTATGCCCATGACTATGTCGGGGTCACTTTTAAACCATTTGTGTGTAATTTAGGATTTATTGGATTTCTTGAACATTTGTATGTAATTCCATGCTTAACAGTTGCTCTATAAATAATCAAATATTTATATTGTTTTTCCAAATGTATTTATTATTTACTGTACAGTCTATGAAATATTTATACTGATTTTTAAGAAAAGATATACATTATTTACATTTCCTTGAAGTTTCTTTTGATGCAGGTAAAATGACAGAAGGCTGAAAGATGCTCAGGCTTGCTAGTAACCACATGGAGGCTTTGTCTCTCAGGAAAACACCTGAAAATAGAATTATGTAATTAAAGCCTACGTGAGGGACCACCCGGATTTCCTTGGAGCCCCAGCTTCCATTTAGTTCTCAAACGGCAGGAGGGAAGATTGGAATGTTTCCTACCAGAGTTTTGTTTCATTTTCCCAGGTTTCCAGGTGCCTATTTCTACAGAATGGGCAGCACCTTGATTTTCTCTTTGGAACCCAGAACATCTCCAGCTGCAGAAAGAATGATTCTTTTCTAGGAAAACTGAGCAGAGTTGAGGTCCCTAGATTCAACTAATCATCAAGTTCAACTTGGTAATGTTAATAATACATATTCTCAGCCTCCACCTTGTCCTGGGAGATTCTGAACAAGTATGTCTGAGATGCTGCCTGATAATCTCTATTCTTAAAAATGGCTTGTTGATTCAGATTATCAGCAAAGTATGGGAACATCCAGAGGGGAATCTTATTTATGTGTGTGTTTTTTTTTTCATTTGAAACATACTTGAATATTTCTCGGTCATCTTTCTGTCTACCCTCTCTTACCTAGTTTGCAGATGTCTGATATCCACCCATTAAATGTTGGTGTTTGACTTCTCATCCTCATTCTAGATTGGCTTTTAAGAGTTGGCCATTTGCAGGCTTACCATTAGCACACAACTTAACAAAACAAAGTGGGTTGTTCTCTGGGTTATATAAAATGCTCTACTTTCTCTATAAGTGTCATGCTATTTTTTCCCCCCAGGAGAGCCATGATCTCTTGCAGACAAAATTATTTTGTGGGAGTCTGAATGGCACCCATCAGAAATATCTGGAAGAACAAACAGTCTTTTTCATGGGCAGATATCCTCATGAGTAACTGATTTCACAAAATGATGTCTTAACAGGCTTATCTTTAAAATCACTCCTGAATCTTCTTTTCTGATAATAAGATCTTAAGTTTATGCTTCCCTGAGTCACATGACTTACATCAGCCTTATTTACAGTTGCTTAAGGAAATGTCAATAACCTCAGATATGCAGATGACACCACCCTTATGGCAGAAAGTGAAGAGGAACTAAAAAGCCTCTTGAGGAAAGTCAAAGAGGAGAGTGAAAAAGTTGGCTTAAAGCTCAACATTCAGAAAATGAAGATCATGGCATCCGGTCCCATCACTTCATGGGAAATAGATGGGGAAACAGTGGAAACAGTGTCAGACTTTATTTTTTTGGGCTCCAAAATTACTGCAGATGGTGACTGCAGCCGTGAAATTAAAAGATGCTTACTCCTTGGAAGAAAAGTAATGACCAACCTAGATAGCATACTGAAAAGCAGAGACATTACTTTGCCAACAAAGATCCGTCTAGTCAAGGCTGTGGTTTTTCCTGTGGTCATGTATGGATGTGAGAGTTGGACTGTGAAGAAGGCTGAGCACTGAAGAATTGATGTTTTTGAACGGTGGTGTTGGAAAAGACTCTTGAGAGTCCCTTGGACTGCAAGGAGATCCAACCAGTCCATTCTGAAGGAGATCAGCCCTGGGATTTCTTTGGAGGGAATGATGCTGAAGCTGAAAGTCCAGTACTTTGGTCACCTCATGTGAAGAGTTGACTCATTGGAAAAGACTCTGATGCTGGGAGGGATTGGGGGCAGGAGGAGAAGGGGACGACAGAGGACGAGATGGCTGGATGGCATCACTGACTCGATGGACGTGAGTCTGAGTGAACTCCAGGAGCTGGTGATGGACAGGGAGGCCTGGCATGCTGTGGTTCATGGGCTCGCAAAGAGTCAGACACAACTGAGCGACTGAACTGAACTGAACTGAACTGAACCTGGTTTCTGGGATTTTTTATCTTTTAGGGTCTGCCTAGAGAGAAAACTGATTATTGGTTTTAGGGTCCTACTCAGGTAGGTCTTTTCTGGCTGTTGTTTTTGATGACTAGTTTAACACACTTCCATTTTAATAACTAGAAATTAATGTCAGGGAGCATTGTCCTTTTGGAGCTCAGCTGTAATATTGAAACAATTAGCTTGGCCCAAATCAAGTAGAAGACACTTACTAAGTCCAAGCCTGTGCTTGGTGCTATAGAATGCAGCGATGGATAAGACTTTGTTTCTTCTCCTCAAAGAGTTGGCATTCTAGCCAAGATGATAAAACCATCATATATTCATGCTCACTTGCTCAGTTGTGTCCTACTCTTTGCAGTCCTATGGACTATAGACACTCAGGCTCCTCTGCCCATGGAATTTTCCAGGCAAGAATACTGAAGTGGGTTGCTTTTTCCTACTCTGGGGGGTTTTCCTGATCCAGGGATCAAACCTGTGTCTCTGCACTGGCACGTGGATTCTTTACCAGTGGCACCACCTGGTAAGCCTATCTCTATCATCTCTATCTCTATATCTCTTTCAGGATAACTTTAGGAGAAAATAACTTCCCTTTCTAGACTCAGAAACTTTAAACAAGATTTCTCATTAAACTAAAGACAGAGCATAGATGTGAAGAGATTCTGTTCATTGTAGTCACTCAGATCTAGGTTGATGGGGCCTTGTTTCAACATGCTTCCAGGACCAAAGACTGGGGCTGAGGGAAAGAGCTCTAGAAGTCTGCCATCAGCAGTTAAATGCCCTGGCCTGAAAGTGATTCATTGTTTTTAGTCACAGCTCCTTGGACAGAACTACTCGTGTGGGCTCCCTACCATCCCCCATCCAGAGCATCAAGGATGGAAGTGGAATGTGTAATCCTCCTCTGCGCCTAGAAGAGAAAATGAATATTGGCATGTTCCATGGTATGAAGAGTGCCAAATATCCTAATATATGTTTATTATTTTATTTATATTATTTTATATTTTATGTATTTACTGCATACTGCATATTTATTTATTATTTATTTTATAATTTAAAATATTTGTTATAATCTCTATATATGAACACACTGTGGCACATGTGTATATATATCTGTTATATATATGCTATGTAATATATGTAATCCTGGGCTGTACCATAATGGGAAGAGTGCTGACCATGGGATAATCATGTGAAGAGTGAAACCCACACAAGAGGGAAAACAGTGAATAGAGAAACCATGTGGGAGAGATATAGGGTGAGCTGGGCCTTTAGTGGTGTGTAGAACAGTAACAACAGCAACAACAACTGTTTGTCATGAAATAAGTGCTGTGTATTGCCAGAAACTGGGCTAAAAATTAAATCATTTTCTAATTTAATTATTATAACAGCTCTCCAAAATGGATACTATTTTTATCCCCATTTTATAGATGAGGAAATTGAGGTTTAGAGAAAGTTAAGTAAATTTTCCAAGGTTTCCAAGCTAACAAACCATGGAGCCTGGGTTTGAACCAAGAGAGCAGTAGGTTTTTATACAAGAAGGAGAAAATGTGAGTCAAAGCAAGAAGTGGAAACGAGCACAGCATATTTGTGGTACCAGGAGAAAGCCGCCCCGCCTCAACACCAGGGTGGTCTGCAATTAGTAGAGTGCTAAAGCTGACTTTATTTCCAGTTCTACTTACCGTACAAGCAAATCTCCAAGACCTGTAGGGAAATAGGCATGTTTGTGGTCTTAAAAGAAATCAAATAGGATTTCTGCCCTTGGAAAGGAGCTTTTGACTTTTGGCGATTTGACCTTTAGTTTTTAACATGCTTTAAGGCACTGCTGACCTGTGGGGTCATGCAGAATTTATTTCCGTCACCAAATTATAAACCTCACATTCCCTCGCCGAGAGTGAGAACAACTAAAACTGATGTATTTTGAAATTCAGATTCATGGTTCCTTTTTTCAAGAACATCATGAAGCTTGTTTGTGAATGGAAACAGATTTGAGTGATGGACATGTATGGTAATTTGGAATAGTGGAAACAGCCGTGTCCATCAATTTTTGAAATATTTACAGAGGATGATGTCTGCTGATGTGGTTCTGAAATGGAGTCCCTGCTGACTCGACGTGAGTGTGAGTCACCCAGCCCTGAATTACTGGGCACCTGAATTGCTGGCTATTTCTTTTCACACAGAAGGGAGAAAAACTGGGGAAAAGATCAGCAAAATTCAGATAAAAGAGCAACACAACGAAAGCTTCAAAAAGAGATCCCGCCCCCCAGATTCCCCACCAACAGCAAACACCAACTCTGAAAATTTAACTCCTGGCAAATATAAATCTTAGAAGCCAAGCCAAAGGATTGACTTCACTTTAATTATTTGGTTAATAGCGATACCTAGCATTCATTTTCTTATTATATGATAGAAACTTGGCTAAAATACTTGCTGAGCATTTCCTTATTTAATTGTCACACATTATGACCATTGAGAAGGTGAGGAAATTAGGACGTTGATGGAAAAGTCATTTGCTCAAAGTAACAAAGCAAAGAAATAATTAGGTTAACTTATGTGTTCCAGTTTTCCCTTTCAAGGTAATTCACTTACTCAGCCAATATTTATTAATCTCTTTGTATGTGTCAGAGACTTTGCAGAGCTTTAGGATCGGTAGATGAAGAAGACACAGTCTTACAGTTCACGGACCTCACACAGATTCAGGGAAGTACGTAAATAAACAGGAGAAGATAATAAACTAACCCAACTCGAATGAGAGACCCATATGAAAAGCATTGTGGGAGCAAAGGGGAGGAAATGCAGTCTTCTGGGAGGACAAGTATTATGGGATTAGATTCTAGCCAGGGAAGGTGGAAATGGGGATTCAAGGGAGATGGGCGAACCTAAGCAAAGGTCAAGTGAAAACAACTTGGGGTGTATGTGATCCCTGAAGGGCTTATCCCACTTTAGTGCACAAAGGATCAAGCACTAACAAGAAACACAGGTTGAATGCAGGGCACTGGTGTCCTCTGGTGCCATATGAAGGGCCTCGGCATTTACCCTGGGAGTGAGGGATCTTTTGAGGACCTTTAAACAGGGGTAATATGAAAGTGACCTCGATGTTCAAAACCTAAAGTGTATGAGTTGGTGAGGGACAGTCTTTGAAATTTCTTGATTGCTATCTTCAACAAGCTGTCCTTATTCGTGTTTTCTGATGTTTGGACAATATCAATATTGACACTCCCTCCCTTCCTTACTGAAAAACAGGGTGTGTGTCATCTTCCTTTTGTGCTTTCTTGCCACAGCCCGTGAGAACATGACTGTGGGAAAACAGTGCATATGCTTATAACGCAACGTTCCGATCCAGGAGGGACAGTTGCGCAGTTAAGGGGCAGGGCGAGCAAGAAGGAAGTTTGGTGGTGGTGATGCCATCCTAACTAGCAAGCGCCACCTTTTCCTGGTAGCAAGGTGCCTGTTGTCCATGGCACAATGACATTCAGCAAATGATTAACAATAGGATGGATGAGAAGGGGCCATTTCTCAAGCCAAAATACATTTTACAAAGTTACACATACATGTTATATTGAAAAATAAGTGTAATAACACTTTGAATCAGTGTTTGAATCTGGATTCAAAGGCTATAGTGTACTGCATGTCTGAGAGAGGGACCCATTGATAGGTTTAATAGCATTATCCAAAGTAGGACCTCGTATCTTTTCCAGGAGAGGACGTCACTTTTAATCCCTAAGTGAGTTCTTTTTACTTTTTTTCTGTAAGAGTATAATAAGAGGTTTGGTGAGTTTGCAAAGGAAAATCATTGTCCTATACTTGTTTCTACAAGGTCACACGAACAGTCCCTGGAAACTAGTCCTGAATGAGCTTAGGATAATCAACTGCAAATTTGCTAGAATGTAGACCAGCCTCACACAATAAAAATATACAGTAAAGCTGTCCAGAAGAAATATATTCAACAAACTGGGAAGAGATGTCAGAGCCACAGTCATGAAATTTGTGGGTACTTTAGATTTTAACTGGGACAAAATTCCAATGTAAATACTGCAGTGTTGAGGTGAAATTCTATTTTTTCAAGCTCACAAATTTGCAACTACAAAAAGTCATCATTTAGTCAAGCATTGTATTGGATTGGATATATTGGATATATAGTCTTATAAGTGATCATAAAGTGAACAGTTTCCTGTTTCGTGCAGGGAGGGCATGTGCGCATATGCACACATATTCTTTCTCTTACTACAAAGTCAGTTTCTATCAGAGTAATCATGCTGTGTGCTATTTACAGAGCAAACGCCTGTCCTATTGTCCTTGCATGCTGAGCTGGTCCAAATTCTCCAGAGTGCAGTGGTCATGTGAAGGGAAACGCAGAAGCTGTGTGCTGAAAAGCTGGATTCTGAATACAAGGGAGAGACTACCTGGCTGACCCACAGGTTTGCATTTTAAGGCTGTCAATCCACTACTCTAAATTAGAAGTCACAAAATTGTTGATAGCAGTCACCAGCCCAGCTACATAATTCTTGAGGAGGCCTAAAAATTGTGCTGCTACAACACTGGTGCCATATGTTTCTTCCTGCTTTGCTGCCTTGGAGTATAGAGAGAGTTCAAGGGCAATCATTTCATTTAATCAAACTGCAGCAGTAATGACCTAACAGAGGCAAAATGAAACCAACAAAGATGAACACATACACATACATGCACATACACGGTTTTTAAAATATATCATGGAAAGTGAAAAAAAATTACAAATTGCAAATTAATTTTATCTTTACTGCAGAAACAGTCATTTGTGTTTTATAGAGACCAGCATGTGTCTATGGAATATATACATATTTCTGAGCAATTTTGCTCTTTACAAATGTCATCTTCTTGCATAGATTTTGAGGTTAGAGAGGACTTAAGTCACACCTTACCCTTTTACCAAATGTGTGAGTTTGGAAAATTTGCGCCATCTCCTGAAGGCTCTGTTTTCCCATTTGCAAAATGGGATAACTAATAATAACAATGTTCTGGAGTTGTGAGGACTGAATGAGATACTGCATGTCTAGGCTTAGGATGTATCATAGACTGAGCAATGCATTGATACTGTCTGTGTATCTACTGGCAGCATAAAATATATCTGGGTTGGTAATGAGTAACAGCTGGCTTTAGAAAGGTTTCAATGCTTATAAAAGAAAGTAGCCAGTTGTGGATTCTTCTATAATCATTAAGTCAGTTAATTTTTTTGACCAGCAAATTAAGAGATGAGAATCCACCTATTTCTAGAATATTCTTCCCTCACTAGACTATAAATTCCCTGAAAGCTCTAGGCTCGCCTTTAAATTCCCAAAGTTGGTATTCAATAAAAATATATAGATGTATGTATTTTTATTCTATTGACCATTTTTCTCTGAGGTAAATATATTTTTTCACAGCTGATACAGGCTTTTAAAGTATTAAGCATATGAATCCCTTTGTCATATTATTGCAGATACTTCTTCACTTTTTTCTTGCCTTTTAATATTTAGAAAATCCTTCCCTAACTGAATAGCAATTAAAGTTTCTTTACAGTTTTTTCTAGTTTTAATTTTTATATTTATCCTTTATCCATCTGGAATTTATTTTTACA